>CAUYPO010094199.1:0-29417 GCA_963574435.1 Cheirogaleus major | reverse complement strand
TGTTGAATGAATTAATGAGCACCTATATGAAGACCACAGTACTAAAGCAACTGGAGAGATACAAAATATGCAAATGTAGCTTTTGTGATCAAGACACAATATGTTAGAAGAGACAAAACAAGTACAAATTTTTTTTTTTTTGAGACAGAGTCTCACTTTGTTGCCCAGGCTAGAGTGAGTGCCATGGCATCAGCCTAGCTCACAGCAACCTCAAATTCCTGGGCTCAGGCAATCCTTCTGCCTCAGCCTCCCAAGTAGCTGGGACTACAGGCATATGCCACCATGCCCGGATAATTTTTTCTGTATATATTTTTAGTTGGCCAATTAATTTCTTTCTATATTTAATAGAGACGGAGTCTCACTCAGGCTGGTTTCAAACTCCTGACCTTGAGCAATCCGCCCGCCTCGGCCTCCCAGAGTGATAGGATTACAGGCGTGAGCCATCGTGCCCGGCCATCATCATTTGGGATTAACCTGTGTAGTCTGGTATTTCTTCAACTTCTATGGTCTGATGTCCCACCAAATTCTGGTGTTCCCTGCTAAAAGCGACCTGTTTATATTTGACTATCCGTACATTTTGTATAAACCAAATCTATATACATGATGAATTATCTAGCCTTGTTTGTACAATTACTGGTTTTACTTTTTGGTGTGTTCATATTATTGAGTTTTACCATATGCAAGATATAAGAGATATATATATATGGAATTTCCTTTATACTAATATAGGGTTGTAACTAAAGAGTCATTTCACAGCAAGGCATTTTATAACAGTTTTACTCTAAAGGAAGATTATAGAATGATTCACTGTTCTCTTCTTTCCTAGACATCAGGAAAATTGATAATCCTCTGCAGCATCACTTGCAAGGTCAAAGTATTCAGAAGAGAGGTCATTTCTTGTTAAAGCAAAATCGTGATATGTTTGACTTACGTGAAAAACCTTTAAAATCCAATTTTAGCTTTGAAAACCAGGACAGAAGCTGTGACCTAAAGAACTGTACTGAGTTTAATGGAAATGGGAAATCCCTTTTTCATGCTAATGATGAACAATTTTCTTCTGAAATTAAATTCCCTGTAAGTACAAAACCTATCGAAAATAAACCCCAAGTCATTAAGCAACAGAGAACTCCCAACATAGAGAAAACTCATGTATGCAGTGAATGTGGGAAAGGTTTCTTCAAGTTGTCTCAGTTCATTGATCATCAGATAGTTCATACTGGAGAAAAACCTCATGAATGCAGTATGTGTGGGAAAGCATTCTCCAGAAAATCCAGGCTAATAGAACATCAGAGAACTCATACAGGACTGAAACATTATGAATGCACTGAATGTGACAAAACCTTCCTCAAGAAATCACAGTTCAGTATACATCAGAAAACTCATATGGGAGAGAAACCTTATACATGTAGTGAATGTGGGAAAGCCTTCATCAAAAAGTGTCGGCTTATTTATCACCAGCAAACTCACACAGGAGAGAAACCCCATGAATGCAGCGTATGTGAGAAAGCCTTCTCTACAAAGTTTAGTCTTACTACACATCAAAAAACTCATACAGGAGAGAAACCTTATATATGTAGTGAGTGTGGTAAAGGTTTTATCGAGAAGAGGCGTCTTACCACACATCAGCGAACTCATACTGGTGAGAAACCCTTTGTATGCAATAGATGTGGGAAAGGCTTCACCTTGAAGAACAGTCTTCTCACACATCAGCAAACTCACACAGAAGAGAAATTATATACATGCAGTGAATGTGGAAAAGGCTTTTCAGTGAAGCACTGTCTTATCGTACATCAACGAACTCATACTGGGGAGAAACCCTATATCTGCAATGAGTGTGGAAAAGGCTTCACCTTGAAGAGTCCTCTAATCAGACATCAGCGAACACATACAGGAGAGAAACCCTATGTATGCACCGAATGTCGAAAGGGCTTCGCCATGAAGAGTGACCTCATTGTACATCAGCGAACTCATACTGCAGAGAAGCCATATATATGCAATGATTGTGGAAAAGGCTTCACTGTGAAGAGCCGCCTGATTGTACATCAGCGAACTCATACGGGAGAGAAACCCTATGTATGTAGTGAATGTGGAAAAGGCTTTCCAGCAAAGATGCGGCTAATTGGACATCAGCGAACTCACACTGGAGAGAAACCTTACATTTGTAGTGAGTGTGGAAAAGGCTTCACCGAGAAGAGTCATCTCAATGTACATCGGCGCACTCATACAGGAGAGAAACCCTATATATGCAATGCATGTGGCAAAGGCTTAACTGGGAAAAGCATGCTCATTGCACATCAACGAACTCATACTGGGGAGAAACCATATATATGCAGTGAATGTGGAAAAGGCTTCACCATGAAGAGTACTCTAGGAATACATCAGCAAACCCATACTGGACAGAAACCATACAAATGCAATGAATGTGGTAAAACCTTCAGGAAGAAGACATGCCTCATACAACATCAGATGTTTCACACAGGAAAGACTTCCTTTGCATGTACTGAGTGTGGAAAATTATCTTTGCGCAAAAATGATCTCATTACACATCAGAGAATTCACACAGGAGAGAAACCATATGAATGTACCGAGTGTGGGAAAGCCTTCACTACAAAGTCAGGGCTCAATGTTCATCAAAGAAAACATACAGGAGAGAGGCCCTATGGTTGCAGTGATTGTGGGAAAGCTTTTGCCCACTTGTCTATCCTTGTTAAACACAAGAGGATTCACAGGTAGTCATTTTGAGAAAACCTTGCCAGTTGTAAGTCCTCAAGATATAGTATTTGCAAAGAATAACTTAATGATTGCAGAGTATGTGGTCATGTAATTAGTGATCAGTTACCTCATATTTTATGTCAAAGAAAACATGTACACAAACAAAACATGTACAAAACAACTCCAATCAGTTTTGATGAAAATATGTTGGGACATGTTGAAAAAGTGTATATTGAGAAAAATTCTACAAATGTGGCTGAATAGGAAAGCCTTGCACGGCAAGATTGACCCTATCAAAAGTGATCATAGATCATGAATAAACTACTAGTTGGTAAAAATGTAATAATAATGGGAAAACCTTTGCCCAGAAATATGACCTCAATAGATTGAGAGAGTTCACACTAGAGAAATACTTTCTTTCCTATGGTAAAGAATGTGGCAGGGTTTGCAGTAGAATATTTTGCTTCATCATTTGCCAGGAAATAATGTAAAAATAAAATTTATGAACACATGCAATGTGGAATATCTTTGGAAAAATATCAGAGAACTTAAGGAAAGGAGCCTTTGCAGAATGAATGAGCTCTTTGTCATAAATCTAACTTTAGATAGTATACCTCAGGTGCATTTGGGAACAGGATACCTTGAGTCATATTTCTTAGTTGCTTTGTCACAGATTTTATATATTTTAAATTGTGACAGTTTCTTCATAGATTAATATATACAATACAAGAGTATTCTGTGCCTGCCTCATTTTATTATGTGAGTAATTGTTGCATTTCTTTGGTTCTATGTTTATGTTATTTCAGAATACTTGAAGTACTTCAAAATGAAACAATATAGTATATTCAGTTCATAAGCGTAATTGGGCATATTTGGATGTATTTAAGCTTATAAGTAGCATCAAGTGATATAAAAATAATATAAATTATGTTTTTGTAAGTCTTTATTTTGAAGTAAGTTTAGATTCACAAAATCTTACTGAAATATTCCAGAGTTCCCAAATGCCCTAAACCCAGCTTCTTCCACCTTACATATAACCATGGTTCATTATCTAATACAGGAAAGTGAAATCGTTACAATATTGTTAACTACCAAATTTATTTGGATCTCAACAGTTTTAACATGCATGAATTTTTGTTTGTTTTTTTTATACATAGTTTTAAGAAATTTTATCATGTATATTGGTTCTTGTAACCACTACCACAATCAAGATTTAGAATGTTGCATCAACACAAACTCCCTCATGCTACTTTTTTAGTCACACCCTTTCCCTAGTGCTAACCCTTGGCAATCACAGATCTGTTTATCTCTAATTTCATTAATAAAATGTTATAAAATGGAATCATATGGAATGCACCCTTTTGAGATTGGCTATTTGACCTTAAGCAAATTAGCCAAAGTTTATCCATGTTGTTCTATGTATCAATAGTTGTTTTATTTTTATTGGTGATTAGTAATCTATGATATGGATATGTCACAATTTGTTCATCTATTCACCCACTGAAGGACGTTAGAGTTGGTTCTAGTTTTTTTACTGTTACAAATAAAGATGCTATGCACGTTTTTGTACAAAGGCTTTCTGTGAGCACAACTTTTCTCTAGGATAATTACTGAGGAGCATGATTCATGAGTCATATGGTAAGTATATGTTTAACTTTATAAGAAACTAACAAACTATTTTCCAGAGTGGCTGTTGTATTTTCCACTAGCAATATATTAAAAGTTCAGTTGCTCCACATTCTTGCACTTGCTGTTGTCAGTATATTTTGTTTTTGCTGTTCTATCATATGTGTAGTGGTATATCTTATTGTGGCCTTCATTGGCATTTCCCTAATGCCTTTGATGTTGAACAATCTTTTTATGTGCTTGTTTGCTATCCATATATCTTCTTCAATGAAGTATCCATATCTTTTGCCCATTTAAAAAATTGGAATGTTTGTTTTTTTAGTGTAGTGTTCAGAGGGTTCTTTATATATGCTGGATAAAATTCTTGTTGGACATATTATTTGCAAAAATATTTTCTCCTAGATATGGGAGGAAAAGATTTTAATTATGATGAAGTCCAACTTGCCAATTCTCATTGTTTTATGGAATGTGATTTTGGTGTCATATCTGAGTATTCCTTGCTTAGTATAGTTCATGATTGTTTATGATGTCTTTTTACAAAAATAATATGGTTTCATTTTTAATATTTAGAATTATCCATTTGAGTTAATCTTGGCATATAGGGTAAGGGTTAAAGTTCATTTTCTTTACCTATGGTTGTCCAATTGAAGCAGCATTATTGAAAATACTTTTTCCATTAAATTAATTTTGCACATATGAAAAAATCAGTTGTCTATACTTATGTCTATTTCTTGACTCTCCATTTTATTCTGTTGATGTGTGTCTGTTGCTTCACTAATAATACACTATAGTGATTACAGTCATACAGTGATTATAATATCAAGTATTCAGATTCTTCCAGCTTTGTTTCCTTTTTCAAAAGTTTTATCTATTCTAATTACCTTTGCCTTTACATATAAATTCTTTTTTTTTAAGTTGTTTTTTAACTTTTTTTTTTATTACTTGTGACCAATTGTTTTTTATTTCAGCATATTATGGGGGTATAAATATTACAGTTACGTATATTGCCCATGCCCCCCCTCGTGGCAGAGCCTCAAGCATGACCATCCCCCAAACGTTGGACATCTCACTCATTATGTTTGTATTTACCCATCCCTCCTCCCCCTCCCACCCACCCGACACCTGACAAATGTTATTCCTATATGTCCACTTAGGTGTTCATATATATTCTAATACAAGCCTATCTATACCTATAAAAACTCCTTTGGGAGTTTTATTGATATTACATTAAATGTATAAATCAAAGTGGGTTGATGTGGCATCTTTACTATGTTGAGTCTTCCAACCTGTGAATATGCTATGTCTTTGCATTTAATTATGTTTTCCCTGCTTTTAAAAAATCAATGTTTTTTAGTTGATAGCATAAACATCCTGGGTGGGTTTTGGTAGATATTTCTGTAAGTATATATTTTTTGGAGCTATTATAAATATTCTTGTGTTTATAATTTAGCTTCCAATTGTTCATTGTTATTCTCTAGAAATAGGATTGAGTGTTTGTTGTCTTTGTATCCTGTTAAACTAACTTGTCTAGTTCTTTTGTAGACTTCTTATATTTGCATAGTCATGTCTTCTATGGATGGGGCAATGATATTTCTGCTGTTCAGTGTTTTCTTTCTTTTTCTTTTCTTACTATACTGCACTGGCTAAGACTTCCACTGTATTAAACAGGAACAGTGAGAGGGGACATCTTTGCCATGTTTGCAGTGTTAGGGTGGAACCAGTCTTTCACCATTAATGACCATGTTGTTAGCTGTAGGTATTTTGTACATGCTTTTTATCAGGTTCAGGAAGTTCCCTTCTAATCCTAAATTTTTGGCCATTATTTCTTCAAATAGTCCTTCTTCCCTCTTTTAAACTTTCCTTTTGCGATTCCCCTTAATAGTATGTCTGAGGTTGTCTTATAGGTATATTTAAGACTCTTATTTTTTCTGTAATATTTTTTTTCCATTCTTTATATTGGATAATTTCTTTTGCTCCAAGCTTGCTCACCCTTTCTTCTGACATTACAATCTGCTGGTAAACCCATCATCTAAGTTTTTCATTTGTTATACTTTTAAGCACCAACATTTCTAATGGATTCTTTATTATATTTTCTATGTCTTTATAGATATTTTCTATTCATTGTGTTGTTGTCATATTTTACCTTAAGCCTTTAAACATGTTTTTCTTTATGTCTTTGAATATATTTGTGATACTGGCTTTGAAGTTATTGTCTGCTACATACATCATGAGGGCCCACTCTGAATTAGTTACATTGACTTTGTTTTCTAAGTATTAATGACTCTTTACTGTTTATTTGTAAGTATCATATTTTGTTGTTGAATCCTGAACATTTTTTGATCATATATAGTAGGAAAGGGGAGACACACTATAGGGACTGGACATATCCAAGTGTCCAAGGAGTTAAATACAGTTCATGATATCCAGAAGTTCACAATATAGTGAGAATCACGCAGAAAATAGGCAGCCATCACACAACACACTCAGTGGTATAACAGTACAGAATATGGAAGAATGAAGCCATTGATATTTTCAGAGGTAGCAGAGGGAGAGAAGGGAAGGTTTCCTGGTAGTAGGAATCCATAGCTTAGTTTTAAACCAAGCAAGAGATAATTAGAACTGTAACAACAAAAAACAAATTCAGACAATTGAAAATGTATTAAATTAGGAATATGCCAACCTCTGATATCTCTTTGTTTCTGGTTCCAAACCTAAAGAATAACCAAAGTTGATTGTTTTGTTTTATATCCATTGAGAATTTTGAATTGTGTATGTGTTTATGTATTTTTTTCATTATAGGTTAATACTATACACTGTTCTTTTGGAGATGGTTCTGATTTTCTTTTTCTACTCATCAATATCATACTTTTCCTCATGTATACTGAAATTCTCCTGTATTATTATTATTAACAAATGGGGTTTTGCTCTGTTGCCCAGGCTAGAATGTAGTGGCATCATCATAGCTCACCGCAACGTCAAACTCCTGTGCTCAAGTAATCCTCCTGCCTCAGCCTCTCAAAGTGCTGGGATTTACAGGTGTTAGCTCCATGAGGCCGTCCTGTATATTTTTAAGTGTGCATACTGTTTTCATGAAGAGATGTGCTATGATTTATAAAGAATCATCTACTGTTATACATTCATATTTCTATCAGTTAGTTTACTCCATTACAAACTTTGTATGGCTAACACAATGAACTTAATGGCTAAAAATACCAATCATTTACTAATTCTCTCAATTGTGCCAGTTGATGGGTGGGTTGCATGGCCTGAGCAGGCTTGGCAAGGGCTGTATGGCCTAGATGGCTTCAATTACATGTCTACTCCTCAACTGAAATGTATGGGGCCGTTATTCACATGTTCTATCACCGTCCAAAAGGCTAGCCTAGGCTTCATTACATACAACAGCATATATACATTTATACGTGTATTTGTATCTTCATCTCATTCCTTTCACTCTTAGAATTCAACCACTCCCACCCATATCAGACTTCTGCCCCATCCCTAAACCTGACCGGACCAGGACTCGAAACCTTTTGTCTTTGTCCACACTGTGACCGTGGCCCTCACCATTAATATGTTGACTTCCACAAACCCCATCCATTTGGAGGTTCTCCGCGGGTTATTTTCTCACCGACCCCAGACGTCCTACAAGATGGCGGTTCCCATGGCGCTCCTGTCCACCGGCTCAAGGGCGCAGCCATCTTTCCGTCTTGCGCCGAGATAGGCTCTGGCTTCTGAAAACCTACGCAGCAGCTCGCACAACATTGAGGACAGTCTCTTGGAAGCAGGAGGGGAAGGCACTGAAGGGCCCCAAAGACATTCCCGTGTCTTCCGGTCCGGCTGAGTTGCTGCGGCCGTCGGGCCACGCCCACCAGGAGCGCCGTAGCTCGCTCTATGACGTAACGCGTCCACGTCATCTCCTGGAGCCGGAGGAGCCTCTTGGCGTCCTTAGCGACGGGGAGGACAGAGCGCCAGAGCCCCGGCACCGGAAGTGGACTTCGACACGGGTTCAGGCGTTCGTAGCTGCTAGTGGAGTCTGGAGAGCCCGATTCTGCGTCTGGATCCGGATGAGGAACTTGTGGGGTCCGTGGAGCGGAAAGTGCATGTGAACGTCCGTGTTTGGGGATTTTATTTGGGGTCAGTCGCTGAGGAATCTGGACGTTACTAATGAGACCTTTGGCTGTCACTGGTTAAGACTTAATTTGAACAGATTAACGACTAAGGGTCTGGCGGTCAGAGCCCGGGGTCGATATGTTCACTCAGAATGTAAATCAGTGATTGAAAACTGGATGGAAGGTTTGTATCAAAGAACGCTGTTTCTCGCTTAGGTTTGCGATTTAATCTGGGGGCTCAGATAGATGTCCAGGGCTAGAGGGAGGCGTGTCAAAGGAGTGTTTCTGATGAGCTTCAGATTGAATTTGAAGGCAGTATTTTGGGGGGTAGACAGGGCTTGCTAGGGTTTTAGACTGTCAGGAAGCCGTGGGCTTTTTTTTTTTTTTTTTTTTTTTTTAGGCGTGTTCTCTTTCTCTTTGGTTTTTTAACGCAAACATTCTATTAAAAAAAGGAAATAAGGTTTTCTGGGAAACAGTAAATTGGAAATTGCCACCTAGTCATAGCTCTGTGGTCAAGTCAAGAGGCTGGTCTTCAGCTCCCATCTGGCTGTAATCTCAGATGAAATCTAGAAGAGTAGGCTCTGTGTGTATCCAAGAAGGTGAAACATTCAAGGACAGTGAACATCATAGTCCTCTGCTCAGAGCTGGGCTATACCCCAAGGCCCAATGAGCACAATGTCTGTCCTATCTCCTTGTTACAACTTTTTCACAATATCTTTGGGTGATGCTCCTTTTGCTGTAGGCTATTAGATGCACAGCCTTAGGTTAGTGAGTATTTTAAGGCTCAAACTTTGGATGCTGGAAGCATTTCTTTTTAGTCTTTTAAGTGCAAATTCGTCCTCAAGGTTCCTACTAAAAACTCTGTCTTCCTACTTTTCTCATTGTCCCCATAAAAATTAGACTAGTTCACGATGTTTTTACTATTGAAGATGGGATTTTTGTTCCTCCTACTGCAAAGTTTACTCTTGGATATTTCCTTTAAAGTTTGACACAGTGAAAACTATTTTCATAAATTATACTCCTCAGTGGGAACCATTTTATTTTAAAAAATGTTTTTAAGCCTACTATTCTAAAGATTAGATCATCTGTATAAACCTACATTTAAGAATCTGCCTGTCTTCTAATGTGGCTATACTTTTTTTTCCCTGTGGATTAATAAGTCTTCCTCTTACTTCACCTTATCACCAGCATTTCATATTGTCAATTATTGTCAGTTTTTTTGGATTTCAGCAATTCTAATTGAACGTGGCCCAATTACAGGATGGGGGATGAGCACAGAACATAAAGAACGACACAGACACACATAAAGACTTCACATGACTCCAGTGCCCAATGCACTGGTAGCTTTATTTTTATACCCCCCAGACCCAGGGTTAGTTCCTTGTATGTGAGCATCTGAGCATAGCAGTGATAACCATCAATTTTGGAGTTGTATCACAAGGGAACAATTTCCCATGATCTCAGACCTCAAAACGGTTACTTGAGGCGCCAGCGCCAGACATAACTCAAAGATCAAGGCCAAAATAAGCAACATTAAACAATGCAGCCATCAGAAGAACTTCTTATGCTCTCTCCCAGTCAGCGGTAGGCCCCCACGGTTGTGCCTTTCTTAGGTTGTCCCTCCCATGAGGGATCTTGCCCGTCTTTGACTACCAACCATCTTATGGGGCCAGACCTTGGGAATGTTCTTATCTTTATGGCCTCCAGATTCCCACCATGGGGGCCCATCGTGTGGGAGCTGGGCAACATTTGCTTACGTGCAGAAACTCAGGCCTCTTGTTATGTCCCAAGGCAGTAACCATGCCTGAAGAAAATACTGGTTACCGCTGCATCATGCAGCACACGTACATTACAGGCTATAGTGAATGATTAGTATAAGGCATAACGCCAGAATCAGCTCCCTACACTAATAGCTGGGTGCTTGAATTGCATCAGTTTTGTTTTTTTTTTCCAAGACAGGCTCTCACTCTGTCCCCCCTGGCTAGAGTGCAGTGGTGCCATCATAGCTCACTGCAACCTCAAACTCCTGGGCTCAAGCAATTCTCCTGCCTCAGTTTCTTTTGTAGACATGCAGTATCACTCTTGGTCAGGCTGGCCTCAAACTCCTGAGCTCAAGCTATCCTCCCACCTTGGCCTCCCAGAGTGCTAGGATTACAGGCGTGAGCCACCAGGTCACTCCAGCCCCTTGGTAGTTTTAATTTGCAATTCTTTTAAAACAAATGATGTTGGCCATCTTTTTGTATGCTCGTTTGCCATCTGTTTATCTTCTCTGAATAATCAGAATCTATGTTTATGTTCTTTGCCCATTAAAAAAATTGGGTTTTCTTATTGAGTTTTAAGAATTCTTACTATGTTTTAGATACCAGTCTTTCATCAGATATTTGACTTGCATAGACCTGTTTTTATTCCAAGTCTGTGGTTTATCTTTTCATTCTTTCAATGTATTTTGCATGGCACAATTTTTACAGGTGGTTTTTTTTTGAGACAGAATCTGACTTTGTTGCCCTGGCTAGAGTGCCGTGGCGTCAGCCTAGCTCACAGCAACCTCAAACTCCTGGGCTCAAGGGATCCTCCTGCCTCAGCCTCCCAGGTAGCTGGGACTACAGCCTCCCAGGTAGCTGGGACTAAAATTTTTTCTATTTTTAGTTGTTTAGCTAATTTCTTTCTATTTTTAGTAGAGACGGTGTCTCACTCTTGCTCAGGCTGGTCTTGAACTCCTGAGCTCAAACAATCCACCCGCCTCAGCCTCTCAGAGTGCTAAGATTACAGGCGTGAGCCATTACGCCTGGCCTACAGTTTGTGATAATGTTCAATTTGTCAATTATTTATTTTATAGATCTTGCTTTAAAGAGTGTATCTAAAATCTTATTGTTAAACCCAAAGTCACCCAAATTATCTCCTATGTTTTCTTCTAGATGTTTTATTGTTTCACATTTTACATTTATGTCCATGACTTATTCTGAGCTATTTTTTTGTATAAAGTGTGAAAATAGTATCCTTTTTCTATTCAATAGCCTTTATACATTTGTCAAAGAGTTGACTATACTTTTGTGGGTCTTTTTCTTGAACCTCTGTTTTGTCCCACAGATTTACATGTTTATCTTTTCACCAATACCAATACAGCTTTATAAGTCTTGAAACTGGGTAATGTGAGTCCTCAGAGTTGGTTCTTTGTCAGCATTGTTTCTGCTATCCTTGTTCCCTTGCCTTTCCATATACATTTTATTTAAGTTTTTAATTTTTATTTCATTTTATTTTTTTGTAGAAGCAGGGTCTTGCTATGTTACCTAGGCTGGTCTTGAACTCCTGGCCTCAAGCAGTCCTCCTGCCTTGGCTTCCCAAAGTGCTAAGACTACAGGTGTGAGCCACCTCTCCATAAACATTTAAAATCAGCTGTCAATACCTACAGAAAAGATTACTGGGATTTGTATTAAGTTTACATCAAATGTATAGATTAAACTGGGGAAGACTACCATCTTAACAGTATTGATGGTTCCAACTCACAAACACTGTATATCTCTCCATTTATTTGGCCTCACAAACACTGTATATCTCTCCATTTATTTGGCTAGTCATTAATTTGTTTCATCAGTGTATTGCATTTTTCAGCATAAAGTTTCTGCCAGTATTTTGTTAGATTTCTATCTAAGTAGTTCATTATCTTTTGATGGTATTGTAAATGATATTAGTGGTTTTAAATTTTCAGTTGTTTATTGCTGGTATATAGGAATATAATTGAATTTTGCCTATTGACTTTCTATACTAGGACATTGTTAAACTAACTTATTAGTTTTAGAAGCTTTTTTGTAGATTATATGGGATTTTATAGATGGATAATCATGTTACCTTAAAAAGTTAAACATTCACTTGCCATTTGGCCAGTAGTTCAATTCCTAGTTATTTACCCATGTATATTGGCAACTTATATTCACACAAAAACAAGTATGCAAATATTTTATTTATAATTGCCATAACCTGGAAACAACCCAAATGCCCTACCCTGGGCAAGTAGCTAAATAGTGGTATATCCATATCATGAAATACTCAGCAATTAAAAAGGATAGAGCTATTGATTCACAAACGAACATGGATGCATTTTAAATGCATTTTGCTAAGTGAAAGAGATAAAACTCCAAAGTCCACATATTATATGATTCCATTTGTGTGTATTCTAGAAAAGGCAAGACTATAAAGATAACAATTAGATCAGTGGTTGCCAAGAACAGGGGAAATAGGGATTGTTTGACTACAGAGGGATCTCTCCAGGGACTTTTTAGTGTGATGGAACTGTTTTATATGATATTGGAGGTATAGATATATGACTCTATGTACTTATCAAAACCCATCAACTGTACACCACAAGTATAAACTTTATGCAAATAAAGAAAAAAATCATACCAGTATGTCAGGGGAACCCCAGAAAGATGCAGACTGTGACGACCGAATACAACTTTATTAGAAATGTATGACATAACCTGACCAAAGGAGATGAGAAAGAAAAGAGCTGTCTTATGTTACTTTGGAAAATGTTATTTTGACTAGATACTATGAGGCTAAAGACAAAAAGAACTGCACAGTTGGCCCTCCATATTCTTGGGTTTCGCATCTGTGGATCCAACCAACCATGGATTGTGGATCAAAAATTTTAACACAACATTTATATAAATTGGCACAGTACATATAACTACATACATCCTCCCATAAATTTTAAACACTCTCTAGATTTCTTATGATACCTAATGCAGTATAAATGCTATGGAAATAGCTTATACTGTACTGTTTAGGGAATGACAAAAAAAATGTCTGTACATGTTCAGTACAGATTTTTTTTTATTTTTGCAGATTCCAAAATATATGGATGCTTAAATCCTAGAACCAATCCTTCAGATACGAAGGGACAAGTGTACTGTATTTGAGGTATCAGGAAATTTTCTATAATGGGCCAGATAGTAAATATTTGAGGCTGTGAAGGCCTAAAATTCAATATGGTCTGTGTTGAATGATTTTGTTTATTTTTAAATACTTTGAAAATATAAAAAATATTATTATTTCATAGGCCATAGAAAAGCAAGTTGTAGGTTAGATTTGGCTCACTGGCAATAGTTTGCTGACCCCTGCTGTAATAGATAAACTTGTTTCTTACAGAGGCTTGGAATAGCAATTCTGAAACTATATTACAAACTCAGACAAACCCAAATTGAGAAACAACCTATAAAATACTTGATCAGTATTCCTCAAAATAATAGAGGTCGTGAAAAAGATAGGACAGTTATGGACCAGAGGGAACGAAAATGATATGATGTCTAAATGCAATATGATATATCCTGGGTGAATCTTGGGACATAAATGGAACATTAGGGGAAAACTGAAATCCAAATAGGATCTGAAATTCCGTTACAGTATTACACCAATGTTAATTTCTTGGTTTTGACCAATGTACCATGGTTACATAAAATGTTCATGAGGGGAAGCCGAATGGAGGGTAACTCTCTGTAGCACTTCTGCACCTTTTGTATAAATCTAAAATTTTCCCAAAATAAAAAGTATATTAGAAATAGGTATCATTTGATTTTATCACTTAATTTCTCATTATAAACATTCCCATATTAAGAATGTTTATATATGTGTATATTTATTCACTTAGTGGCTGTAGTGATGTATCAGGTAGGTGAACTAGTGGCATGGTAACCAGAGTCAGATAAAATGTATGCATTACATTGGGGTATAATTGACAAACATAAAATATTTTAATTACTTTCAGTTCATGTTATGATCTCATTATGCAAGGTCTTATACTCTCACTCCAAGATTTGTTGTACCTTTTTTATTGTATGGTCCAGATGTGTCCATTTGCTTTTAATCCTAGGTAGTTTATAATTTTGCAATTATATTTGGTGTCTTAAAAAAACTCCCTATAAATTTTGTATTGTAGAACAGCAATTAAGTTTTTACAGCGTTATAGTCATAATTTACATATTGTTAATATTTACAAGTAGTAAGTGTATAGCTCAAAGATGTTTAATAGGTTTATAGGGTTGTGCCACTATCATTACAATCCAATTTTTAAAACATCTTCATGACTCCAAAGAGTAATTGGATGATTGTTTTGTTATTGTTGAGTTATACGAGTTATTTATTCAGCATACAAATCCTTTGTCAGATGTCTAATGTCTAATGTCAGATGTCTAAATATTTTCTCCCAACGTGTGGCTTCCTTTTTCACTTTCTTAAATGTTGTGCTTAGAAGCACAAAAGCTTTTTTAAAATTTTAATTAAGTTCATTTTATTAATTTTATTTCCTTTTGTGGCTCATCCTTTACTGTCTTGTCTCAGAACTAAGCCACGTTCATGAAGATTTTCTCTTGTTTTCTTCTATAAGTTTTATACTTTTACCTCTTAAATTTAGGTCTATGATCCATTCTGAGTTAATTTTTGTGCATGGTTTAAAGGTCCTAACTCATTTTTCTGCGTATGGATATCCAATTATCCCAGTGTCATTTGTTGAAAAGACTATCCCTATTGAATTGTCTTGGCACTTCTGCAAAAAAGCTCTTGACGTTAGTATTTTCGTACTCTCAATTCTGGTTCCGCTCTTCCCATTGGCTCCACGCCTTTTTAAGTCTCACTTGTAGTGGCCTCTCCGGAGGCCCCAACCCTGATCATAACTCAGGCTCCTCCCAGCCGCTTTTTCTCGCTAGCCTGTCACGGCCCGCCGTGGACTGACTGTAACACTCTCTCCAAATCTTCTGTTTTTAAAAACCGCTTTCTGCAAGTCGTTTTCCGCCAGACGCTTTCCGTGAATGTCCGCCTACCTGATGTGTTACCTTTCCCCTTTCCACGACTCCATTTTCTGCTATACCGACACCTGACTGAACGATTTGTCCTTTCTAAACCTTTAAAAAAAAAATTATTTTTTTAAACAAAGCGAATAAAGGCTGTGGCAATATTACTTCTCCGCCCAGCCCGCTAAACGCATTTTAGCCCGCCCCATATTTGCCTTGTAAAGCTTGAGTCTCTGAAAATCTGCCCATTTTCCGTAAGAGTCGAAGTGCCAGGAAACGAGGCAGTTTCCGCGGTTTATCACCTCCCCTGACTGCTGCCCACACACCTGCCACTTTGCAGTCTGTGCGTCGGCTCGTCGAACGTGGCTGCCCCAGTGGGGCCACGACCGGTTGGGCGCGGCCATATACGTCATCAGACCTTGCCGGAAATCCAGTTGTCCGCGCTCCTCCAAATAGTTGAGACCCTCCTCGGTCGCCGTAGGCGGACCGGGACTCGTAGCGAGAGGTCCCGAAGGGTAAGCGGCTTACGGAAGCGTAACGTTTAGGCCCTCTTAGTGGGTCTGGAGAAAATCAGTTCAGTGTGTGGTTTTGTCCCTGGAATTTTTTTTTTTTTTGTCTAAGCGGAGGTTTTGTCTCTTACAGCGTGAGGGAGGTCTGTGGACGTGGTGTAGCATGGATTCACGTAGTTCTCGGCGGGGGGCCGAGAGGGAGCACCGGGCGGAGGTGTTTGGGAAGTACCTGGTGGCAGTCTGTGATGCTCCTGTCTGTGGTCTGCATGGCTTTGGTGTCAGTATAACGATTAAGGGTCTGTAGTGATCAGTGACCGTGTCCGGATTGTTAGGGTATGCATGGGGTCTTTGCGGATCACTCTGCTCTTGAGGGATGGAGGTTGTACTTACTATGCATGCGGTGTCTCATTCGGGTTCAGGATTTAATTTGGGACTTAGTGATGTTGGAGTCGGGGAGGATGTTCATCACTTGAGAGTGTCTGGTGCAGGTTTCGGATTAATAAGGGGACGTGTGGTCAGCGTCTGGTACAAAGGCTTGTGAGCGCTGAACCCAGGTCTTGGACCCTTGATGGTTGGCCTGAGGTTCGAACCTGGCTGTTGGGACAGAGGGCAATACAAGCACTCCCCAGCTCCCCCAGCTTTAGTTCGAAACCGTGTACCTATACGCTTCTCATCCACGGAGAGGCTAACCACAGACGGGGAAACTAGTTCAGCCACGCCCATGTGGTTATGTATTGTTTACGGCTGCTTTCGAGTTTCAAAGCGCAGAGTTGAGCAGTTGTGATGGAGGACCTTATGGCAGGCAAAGTCGCTTTGCAGAAAATGTTCGCCAGCCTCTGCACTCACCTCTTAATATATAGTAGCAGTGGTGACATACACACACACTTTCTGTTTTGCTAACAATATCTCCATTTCGTTAAAGTATCCATCCCTCTGGCAAGGTGACCCAAATCTTATTTTATTAGTAAGTCCTGGTTGGTCTTAGCCGATCATGGTGGTTCCAATTCCTATTGCTAGTTTTTTTTTGTTTTTTTTTTTTTGAGACAGTCTCACTGTGTTGCCCGGGCTAGAGTGCCTTGGCGTCAGCCTAGCTCACAGCAACCTCAAACTCCTGTGCTCAAGCGATCCTCCTGCTTCAGCCTCCCGAGTAGCTGAGACTATAGGCATGTGCCACCATGCCCGGCTAATTTTTTCTATATATATTTTTAGTTGTGCAGCTAATTTCTTTCTATTTTTTTAGTAGAGATGGGGTCTCGCTCTTGCTCAGGCTGGTCTCGAACACCTGAGCGCAAATGATCCTCCCGCCTCGGCTTCCCAGAGTGCTAGGATTACAGGTGTGAGCCACCGTGCCCGGCCTAGTACGCCCCCCCCCCATTTGACACATGAGTAGCTAGTGTTAGATCTGACTTGAAAATAAGCTTAGGTGTATGGTGCAATCCTAGCCAACTATGTATGTGAAAATCTGCCTGGAGTTTCTGAGGGAGCATTTTCTTTTTACAAATACATCATTCTTTGAATTTCTTTTTGCATGTCAGTGATGATAATTGTCTGAAAATAACCTTAACTTTGTCTTACTTTGTAACGTTTATAATTTATTGTTATCTCAGTGCAATACAAAATAAGAAAATAGGGTGGTAGCAGACATTCTTATGTTTTGTTGCCTACCTGAAAATTTATCTGCTGTATGGTTTGGAGTTACCATCTTTCCTGGAGGTAGGATCATAAAATTATGAATTCATTTAGGATTTCAAATTTAAGGACAAAGTGTTCATAGTATTCTTTCAAGACGTAAAAAAGCCTGTTTTATCTGAGTCATATCTCCCATTAATTCCTTGTATTCTTTGTGTGACTTCTCTTTCTCTCTTGATTCATGTCACTACAAATTTGTGTATTTTATAGGTTTTTTTTTTAAGGACAAGTTTTTGGTATTGTTGAGCTCTTTGTTACTTTTTCTAAATTTATATTTTAAAAAATACACAATTTAATTATAAAAGCAATATATGTATAAACTATCATTGCACAGGTCAAGAAATAGAATATTTCAGCATCTTCTCTCCTCCTAAAAAGAAAAATAAAAAACCAAAAAACAGCAACAACAAAAAGAAATTGAATATTTCCAGCACCACAGTGGTATTCTGTGACCTTTTTTCCATCCTCACATCTAAAGGTAATTACTGTCCTGTACTTTTAGACTTTTCTTTATAATTTTACCATATAATTAATCATTCCTTATCATTATAATTAATTTAGTTTTGCCTATTTTGAATTGTTTATCAGTGGAATTAGACATCATTCATTTTTTTGTGTCAGGCTTCTTTTGCTCATTAATATATATATTCATGTTTGAAAGCATTTACTTGAGCCAAATTAGTACAGCTGCCCAGGAAAAGACTTCCATATTGCCTTAAGAAGGGCTTTGTCTGGCTTTTGTTACAAGCAGGTTTTTGAATAAGGAGTGGGCTGATACAAAGTTGTTTGACAGGAATTCTCATTGGTTTACGGAAATAACATTGTTAGTGATTGGCTATACACTGTTGAACTATAGTTTATTAGTTAAGGTGTCCAGAGTATGGCATTTTATGGCTACTTGGCTTCACCCTAGAGCCCACATAGCAAGTGACTTCAAGAGGTAATTATTTAGCTCAAGGAGAGAGAGAGACATGACTGCTATCACATTTAATGCCTCTCTGGGCCTGATAGTTTAAAGGGGCTCATATTCCTCAAATAAAAAGTTTCATTTCTTTCTCATTTATAAGTTTTATTTTGTTTGTTGATGGTCTGTTTGTTCTGTCAGTTACTGGGAATGGTGAAACCTTTCAGTCTGACTTTTTTGTTTCTTGTTTTTTGGTCCACTTTTTTGCTGTGTACATTTTAAGGTTGTTATTAGGTGCATAAAAATTGAAAATTTCTATGAATGCAGAGGTAAATCAAACCTCTTATTAGTGAGCATTGTTTCTCTTTTTCTCTAGTAATTCTTTGGGCTTGCTGGCCAATATCATGTGAGAATATAGTTATAGCACATTACCTTTTGTTACTCTTTTTATGGCATATTTTTTCCAACCCTTTATTCCCAAACCTTCCATATCATTATGTTTCAGACATGTCATCTATAACTACATGTTTTTAGGTTTTAATTTTTAATCCAGTCTGACAGTTTTGAGGCATTTGTACTTCATGTGATTGACTGGCATTCATATTTTATTTATACTTAATGTAATATACTTAATGTAATTCTTAGTATGTTTTGTTTTAAAAGAGTTCTCTAAATCCATTTTTTTTGCCCCACTTGTTCTTTGTTCCTTATCCTCTTCTTTTGCCTTTTTTTGGATGAGTTTCTTATTACATTTCCCCCTTGTGTTAGCGTGGAAATTATGCATGTTAAAATAATTACTAGTTTTTTTTTTTTTTTTTGAGACAGAGTCTCACTCTGTTGCGCTGGCTAGAGTGCCGTGGCATCAGCCTAGCTCACAGCAACCTCAAACTCCTGGGCTCAAGCAATCCTGCCTCAGCCTCCCAAGTAGCTGGGACTACAAGCATGCGCCACCATGCCCGGCTAATTTTTTCTATATATTTTTAGTTGGCCAATTAATTTCTTTCTATGTTTAGTAGAGACGGGGGTCTTGCTCTTGCTCAGGCTGGTTTTGAACTCCTGACCTTGAGCGCTCCGCCCGCCTCGGTCTCCCAGAGTGCTAGGATTACAGGCGTGAGCCAATGTGCCCAGTCGACATAATTACTAGTTTTTAATCATGACACTAGAGATTACATGTAGCGTGCAACCTTTGTCATATTCTTGTGTTAATTAGTGCTTTTCTATTCTTCTCCTCCAGGACCTTGTATTTAAAACATCTAACATATTATCACTATTCTTTTTAAGACAATGCTTATGATTTGTCCAGTACATTGTTTTCAAATTGAAGTACATATATTCACAGGTATACAAAGACTTTTGAAGGGAGTATGTGAGCACAGATGATTTAAAGGAAAACAAAATCTAGAACCTCTCTTTGCATAAGGTCTCTTTTCTAAAACTGATCTGCCTGAGAATTTACCTGTTTCTGAGGCATAGAGCTTTGGTGGAGCTCATTTCCCATATAGTTTCACTGTCATTCCATTTGAGCTTCACCAAATAAAGGCATGCCTCTGCCACATTCAGAATCACAGGCTATATTGGCCAGAGGTATAAAAATGTTTTGGGGCACCAAATAAAGGGATAGTTAACTATATTGGGGGCATTGTGGTAAGATGGGTGCCTAGGAGCAGTGATAGTATCTGGGCTCAGAGGCACTTTATTATAAATTAAATTCAAATTAAATTCAAATTAAATTTTCTTTTCAACCCACAGGTTCTGCTTCCTTAGGAGCAAAAAAAATCACTTGAAAGAGGACGTTACAGGATTTGGGTATTGGCATTTCTCGGGACACACTTGATTGAAGACTGAGACTTCTGAACAGAAATGTAGACCAGATCTAGAAGACACAAAGAGCATTCCAGTTGCCAGCCATTTTCCAGGAACAGAAGAAAATGATCAAGGCCCAGGTAGCTGACTTTTCGGTTGTTTTAGTCTTTCCTTTGTTCCCTTATGGATTTGTAGAGGCCTATGAAAATATCAGTTCCATTATTATGAGGAATATAAATTTCAAAAACAAGCTCTGGAGAGAAAACTTACTCTTTAAACTTAACATCAGGCAAAGTTGGATAAGGAATATATTGTTCATGGGATTAACACTAAATTACTAATTGGGGAACATCATGCATGACTGGAGAAGATCCTGTGGGTTACGTTAGCTGTCAGCTTGCATCTGTTGTCTCTGACAGCCAACACCACAGGAGAATCATGATTTACATGGTATGTACTGGTTTGGAGGAGAAAACAGATTACTTCCTGGGGGATGCCAATATTTCATGGCACTTCGATCTCAGGAAATTTCTTCCATAGTTTCTCCTGGAGGTGATATGGTGGATTGTGTCCTGAACAGCAGCCTTCCCAGAAATGCTGAAGCAGGTTTCCTATAGCTCTTTTCTGGAAGGATTCCTTATGGACCTCTGTGGAATAGACTAAGTAAATTCGGTAAACACAGGGGACCAACATGAGTTGATTTCAGCCTTGTGGCAGTCTGGATATATCCAGGAATGAAATCTAAACATCCTGGGAAAATGGAAGGATCCCAGGACTTTCAAATGGCTCTCAGTGAACAGAGAGCTGAACTGGTGTCTGAATACAGACCGGATGTAGAGAGTCGAAAGTGCTGTTGATATAGGGCAGGGCTTGGATCGTTGAATTGTACAGGTTGCCTTTAGACTTTGACCTCACAGAAAATGCAGAGTCCTTCCCTATTTCGTAGTATAAAGACTTGATGCAAAGAGAGGTTTGGCCTTTGTCCTCAAGCCACTGGAAGGTGAGCTCTATGTCCCTGGAATATTCTGCCTGATAGTTGTGTCTTTTGTTTGTTTGGGTGCTTTGGCTACTGGACAGTCTAAAAATGTGATCTATGATGGGTACTTTGTGCTGTGTTTTATCATTTCCCACCTCCAGAAGATCTGGAGGCTGAAGTTATTAACCCGATTTCCAGGATAGGCTGGACCTAAGTCAGTCACATATGTGTGATCAAGTCCCAATAAAATAACAACATACATATATCAAAAAGTAAATTCCCTCTTCCTACATTTCTTTCCTAATCCTTTTTACAAATTATCGGTAATATTTACTTCCTGTCACTGTAGTTGTGAGGAGCTATGTCAATAAATGTATTAACAACAGCATGAGTATATTTGTATCTATCTGTAGATATCAACACATATATCTATTACGATTTTTTTCAAATGAATGGAATCATATTCCAAAGAATGTAGCAGCTAAGTTGAAGAAACTCTCCATTGGCCTAAGATATACGTTTTGAATATCCAAAGGCTAATGACTGCAATTGACTGAAGAACATTAGCTGTATAAAATTCCATCATTTTATAGTGATACTTGAAAAAAAATGCATTTGTCACCATTGGAGGTTGGGAGAGAACCAAGTATTTAATCTGAAAAATGATGAACATAAAGATAGGGGTTTTTTTTTGTAGGGCAGGGTTGACTGTGACTTTTAAAAATATATTCTCTATCTCTGTAATTTTGTTATCTCAAGAATATTACATAAATGAAATAATGTGTTGGGTAACTTTTTGAAGTTTAAGTGGATTAGTGGTTGCCAGGGGCTTGGGGTGGGGATAGGAGGAATATGGCTGTGGCTATAAAAGGTTACCATGAAGGATCTTTGTGATAGAACTGTTCTATATCCTAATTATGGAGAGGCCCACATGAATCCACATATGTGATAAAATAGCATGGAGTTAAGTAAACACACACTGGTACAAATGTGTAATCTAGTAAATCTGAATAAGGATTGTATCAGTGTCAGTTTCTAGGTTGTGCTATTGTCCTGTAGTTATGCAAGATGTTTCTGTTAGGAGAAACTGGGTAAAGGGTATATGTGCTTCTCTGTATTATTTCTTACAACTGTTGTCAAAATCACAAGGGGGTTTTGGCCTAGGCCCAGCTACTTGCCACACAAAGTGCCAATTATTGAGACAATGAGGATTGCCAAGGAGGAAAGGAATTTTTTAATTTGAAAGACATCTGTCAGGAGAGTGGGGAATCAGCCTCAAATCCGTCTCCCTGACTAAGGGAGAATATGGGCTTTTAAGGACAGACTACGTGCACTGGGGCTGGTAGGGATGTTATTAACAAGGGGCTACGTGCTTTGGGCAGGTTGTGGGGGAGGACAAATCTTGGCTTCACGAAGTCTGCCTAGGGGCCTTCAGAATTTCAGCCCCTTGTCTGGCAGAAATTCCGCCCTTTCTGGGAAACAACTCAGAAAGGTCAAGTGGTCAGTTAAAAGTTTCAAGATTCTAGTCATCATGCCCTACTGGCCTGAGAATTTAAAATATGAGAAGGGGGGAATTATAAAAAAATACATAGGGATCACTGAAATTCATTCATAGAGCTGGTTACATATATAATCTATAATTATCTTAGAACATAAGTATATATATTATATATAAAATACATATAGGCAATGTAAAAAAAATATCTAAGCATCATTAATAAAGTCTAAGACTACTTGACCAATACACTCATTAGATGATCCTTCCTCCAGAATGAACCAGGATTATCAATTTAATCAATATCCTCTGAACTATTTTCAGTGTAAGCATAGATTTTTTGTTGTTTGCTTTTGTTATTTTAAAAGGAATCATACTTCTAATCTTTATTGTTTTTTCCCTTTAAAGTGTCTTTGCATTCATTGTGCGTTTGGACGTGCTGACCTATCTTCTTTTTGACCTGGTATACTGTACTCAAGAGCACTTGGTCTATAATATGTAAAAACATTGTGTCCCTAATATTTCTGATAATTATTATAGTATCAAATTTTTTAACTTTCAGCAATGTAAAGGGTCAAATATTCTTTTGTCTTATTTTCCTTGGCATTTTCTAATTACTGATGGGATTGACATTTTTCTTGTATCTTTCTTGGTCAGTTAAATTGTTCTCTGAAATACTGGTCCTTATCCTTGGCTTATTTAAAAAATCTGTTTTGTTTTATTAATTTTTAGGAGCTGTTTATATCTACTGTATACCAGTTCTTTCTTTTACATACTGAAAGGGTGAATGAATGACCCAAAGGACACGTTTCACACACAGGCTATGTGGGAGCAACATGGCTGGTTTATTCACCGAGTGCGGGTGGGCTGAGTCTGTAAAGAGAGTCAGCACAGAAGGGGGTTCAGTGAGGGTTTTTATAGACCGGGACAGCTGACCCCCTCCCACCTTCCCTGTTCAGTTCTTTGTTTCTGGGCCAAACTGGCAGGTGAAGAATTGCTTCCGGCTATGTGCAGCAGAGGATGGTGGGCAGAACAGCTGTTTGTAATAAATTCTTCAAATGACCAACTCCTATGACCCCGACCCCTTTGCCCCAGTTGCATCCATCCTTCTATTCTGGCGTCGTCCCTGTCAGGAGAGCTAGTGGGGGATAGCCTTGGTCTCCATCAGGGGCGAAGGGGGAAGGAATGCTGGCTGCAGCTGTCAGAGCCACATAGTTCTGGGACTCTCCAGATTCCTGCAGCTATTGTTTTACAAACCTAAGTTTTGCATTAACCACATTCTGTCCTATACATACTTTTTGGGTTCCCACCTGGAATAAACCTAACACATACTACAGTTTTTTGTTTTTTTTTTCAGACAGTCATTTGTTTCTTTCCATGTAGAAGTTGTAATTTTTCATTAAAACTTTGTCACAGAATTATCAGTGTTTTCATTTCTGACTTTGGATTTGTGTTATAAATATATTCTATACTTTTGTTTTTGTTGTTGTTTAATGTTTGGGTCTTATGTTAATTATCTATTGCTGCCTTACAAATAATCCCCAAATTTTAGCAGCCTGAAACAATACATACCATGTCCCAGTGTCTATGGTTAGGAGTCTGGGCAAAGCATAGCTCAGTGCTGTACTTCCTGATCTCTCACAAGGTCAAGGTCTTGGCCAGAGCTAGAGTCTGATCTCAGGTTCAAATGGGAAGGTTCTGCTTCCAAGCTCATTTATTGGTTGTGGGCAGGATTCAGTTCTATGAGGGTTATTGGACTGAGGGCCTCAAGTCTTCGCCATGTGGGCTTCCCCTAACTTGGCAACTTGCCTGTCAAAGCCACATGGGACA
Organism: Cheirogaleus major; assembly: GCA_963574435.1. NCBI lineage: Eukaryota > Metazoa > Chordata > Mammalia > Primates > Cheirogaleidae > Cheirogaleus > Cheirogaleus major. Next base: position 4,979 of record CAUYPO010094199.1, on the reverse strand, counting down.
AAGACTCTTTGCTTGACACTTTAATCAGGCTCCTCAGTTCATATATATTCCTTCTCCTAGGGTCATCTGTGCCCTTCCTTATAAAATCCAGTTTTAGCAAAGAACTCTGCTGCTTTGGGAAAATACTCCTCAAATTGTTCTTTCCTCTAAACTCTACAACAACCAGCACAGAAGAGGACTTCAGTGACCAAATGTGGGTTTCTTTCCCACACACCAAGCACTGAACACCAGCTGGGTGTCCTCTAATTCAATTCCAACACTATCTACCCAGAGATAGTGTCACATCCCATAGGATGAGAGCTCAGTCCCCAAGACTGCCTCCTCTCCCCCTGACACCAGTTGCAAGTGTGGGCCTTCAGCACTTCTGACCTACTAGTTTCAAGTCGGGGTTCCCATGACCCCCTCCCTCTTTAAGTCCAATTAATTTGCTGGAGCAGCTCACAGAACTCAGGGAAACATGTTACTGATTTATTATAAAGGGTAATACAAAGGATACATATGAAGAGATGCGTAGGGTGAGGCATGGGGGAAGGGGCGCAGAGCTTCCATGCCCTTCCTGGGCGCCACCCTCCAGGAAACTCCAGCTGTCCGGAAGCTCTCCAAACCCAGTGCTCTTGGGTTTTTATGGAGGCTTCATTACACAGATGTGATTGACAACCACGTAGAAATGCGATGGGACAAAAAGCACATGATCTAAACCCAGCAAGGCCTGTCCAGATTCTTCCTGGCCTTTCTGTGGGTATTCCTTCCTCTAGTATGGGACAGCACCCTTTCTAGAATGAGGGTCTTTTGACCCACAATCAGATTATCTGAGTTCTGCCACGGGCAGGTGAAAGGAGGACAGGGGAAGGTCACAGAGAGAGATCTATCTCCTGAGGCCTAGAGCACGCTGACGTTTTAACAAGGACCGTGGGGGTTATGAGCCAGGAACTGTGGATGAAAACCAATATATACATTATAATACCACACCTGCTAAGTCAGTTCAGCAAGAACTCCCACCCTGAATGTCTGATTGGGTTCCACATCCTCCATTACCCCCCAGGTGATGTCTGATCACCCTGACCTGTTTTTTTTTTTTAGTTTCAATATGATTTGTCTGAGTGTAGACTTCGTGCTTGAAAATTGTTGGGTTTCTTGAGTCTCAAGTTTGGGCTATTTAATCAGTTCTTAAAAATTCTCAGTTTTTAGATCTTTGAATAATGCTTCTCCATTACTCTATTTTCTTTTTCAAAAATTATCAATAGGCATATGTTAGACCCTCTTTCTCTGTTATTACCTCTCTTTATATTTTCTCCATCTCTCTGCTACATTTTGGATAATTTTTTCAATTGTACATTACAGTTCCCTATTTGTTTAGTATATTGTGATACGAGGAATGTATATTTTGGTCTTTGTCTCTGGTTCCTGGCCAGAGCTCCTGAACCCCTTGTAATTTCTTAACTGATAAAAACAATAGGAATATCTTTTGTTATACAGGTTAAGTATCCCTTATCCAAAATGCTTGAGAGCAGAAGTGTTTCAGATTTTGATTTTTTTTAGATTTCGGAATGTTCATATATACATAATGAGATATCTTAGGGATGAGACCAAAGTTGTAAACATGACACTTAGCCCAAAAGTAATTTTATACGATATATTTTTTTCTTTTCCACAGATACCGTTGTGACTTAATTTTATACAATATTTTAAGTAATTTTGTGCATGAAACAAAGTTTGTGTGAAGTACTTATGTGTGGAATTTTCCACTTGTAACCTCATGTTGGTGCTCAAAAAGTTTCACATTGGAGCATTTCAGATTTTCAAATAAGAATGCTCAACTGGTAATAATTGTTTTTTTGTCTTGGCTCCTGAAACAGCTCTAGAGGATAAAGGTGAAAGGGACATATTTTGTTATTTATTACCTGGGTTTATGTTCATGAGGTGACTTTGGAAAGCTCCTAAGGAGGAAAGGCTTGTTGCAGGGGAACCTCCAAGGAGGGGAGAGGGGATTGAGACTGACTTAATCACCACTGGGCAACGATTTAATCAATCATGCCTATGTAATGAGGCTTCCATAAAACAATAAACACAGAGTTTAGAGAATTTCTGGGTTGGTGAACAGATGGGGGTGCTGGGAATGTGGAGAAGCTCCAGCCCCTTCCTTATACCTTGCCCTATACATCTCCCCCATTAGGCTGTTCCTAATAAAAGAGTTGTGTCCTTGACTGTAAACTGGTAATAGTAAGGAAAGCACTTTCCTGAGTTCTTTGAGCTGCTGCAGTAAATTATCAAACTCAAGGAGGGGTCATGGGAACCCTCGATTTATAGCTGGTCAATCAGAAGTATGGGAGGCCTGGACTTATGGTAAGTGCAGTTGGCCCTCCCTGTATCTGCGGGTTCCGCATCCATGCATTCAACCAACTGTGGAGTGAAAATATTTGGGGAAAAAATTGCATCTGTATTGAACATGTATAGACTTTTTTCTTGTCATTATTTCCTAAATAATACAACAACTATTTACATAGCATTTATAGTGTATTAGGTATTATAGATAATCTAGAGATGATTTAAAATATATGAGAAGATGTGTATAGGTTGTTGGTTATATGCAAATACCATGGCACCATTTTATATGAGAGACTTGAGCATCTGTGGATTTGGGTATCTGCAGGAGGTCCTGGAACCAATCCTCAATCCTCAAGGGACTATATGTATGTCTTTATATATGTGTATATATATACCACATATGTATACATACCACATTCATATATATATGAATGTGATGTTTCTAGGTTACAAGATTTAACTTGTATACATTATAGAAATTTTTAATTGAATGAATGGATGGATGTCTGAATGTATAATTACAGAATATTTTATTAGGATTTTACTTCTTCCACAGTGTATTTAAAGAAAAAACACTAGGTACATAGATGCAACCAATAGAGTAGAAATGAGCAGAAAAACTTTAACATTTCTTTCCATATTATCAAAAGTACACCACTTCATTAAACAAGACTTGTGTTTTTCAGGAATCTCTGACCCTGGAGGATGTGGCTGTGGAGTTCACGTGGGAGGAGTGGCAGCTCCTGGGCCCTGCTCAGAAGGACCTGTACCGGGACGTGATGTTGGAGAACTACAGCAACCTGGTGTCAGTGGGTGAGGACAGCTGCCCTCTGTCACTCAGAGGGTACCTCTCAGTGGCCTTTCCTTTCTCAGCTTCTGAAAGCCTTGGTGGGTTTGTGGTGCTCTGAAGTGGTGGCAGACTCTCAGTCCCCTCTGGTTTCAGATAAGAGGGCATATTTTCCCTTCTCCAGAGAGAAAAGCCTTTTCTTTGTAGGTGTGAAAATTATTTTGTCCTTAAATGTAACATTCTGTGGTTTTTACAGACCCCCCCAAGCCCAATTCATTGTGTGTGAGTCATCTGTCATTCCCCATAAACAGGGTATCAAGCCAGCAAACCAGATGCAGTCTCCAAGTTGGAACACAGAGAATCACCATGGATAAGAGAAGATGAAATCCACCGTGGAGTCCATTCAGGTGAGTGAGAAGACCAGTAAAGGGGAAGGCCAAGTAGGTCACATTCTAATCGGTCAGAGAAGGCATCACAGCTGTGATGTGAAAGGGACCGTCAGTTCCTCCACATATCTGTCTCACAATGTGAGACCCAAAAATATATCCCCTTGTTTCTTCTGAGATCTGATCCCTTTTTATTTTATCTACAACTTGGTTTTTTGTTTGCTTGCATGCTTTTCTTCTTCCTTAGATTTCCAAATATTTCCCTTCTTCATACCTTTTCACCTCCCTTGATATGAAATTCCACCTTCCAGGCCTCTCTCCAAAGAGAAAACTTTGAATGCCTCACAGTTTTTTGACTACTGGACCTTTCTGCCCCATTGGGAAATGCTGATTTCCCTTCCTAACACCCACCCTGTCTTGGATGCTGCATCCCCAAGGTAAGCTGGTCTTTCACTGGGCCTTGGCTTCCTTAGCTTCTCTTTTTCCTCACTCTGAGGTTTCCCAAAGTTTCTATTTTCCATTTCCTCATCTGTTCTCCTTACTCTTCAGAGTTTCCTTCATTCTAATAAATTAAGCTCCTTCTGTTCCCTGGAGGAGACTCCCAAACTGACATCTCCTTACTGTTATCTAACACCAATTTTAGTTTTATGTTGTGTCCTGATCTTGATGGCGACTCTCCCATGCTTTCCTAATAACTGCAGGGAACTGGAATCATCTTCTCTCCAAGAAAACCCTTGTGAGTTTAGGTTCTCCTTTACTCCTGTACACCCTAAATCCTGGCCATCCTCGCATTACCTACCTATAGAGCTCTCTTCTTTAAAGGTTTTTGCTGTTCATGATGAATTTTTAACTAAAAAAGATATCTTTAACATCCTGTATTCTCAGAGCCAGCCTAAACCAGGTCATAACTCTTGCCCACTTCCATTTGATTCCTTTCTGTATTTACTGATTCTGAACTTTCTTCTAGTTCATTGTAGATATTACCATTGTATTTGCTTTTGTTTTTTTCTCTCATCATATTGATGACACTAAGTCCCAGTTCACCATGTTACCTGTCAAATGACATTGAAATTCTTGTTTCAGTGATCTCTGTGATATGGTATCATCTCGCTCACACAGATTTCCATCTTCTTTCTAAAACTCTCCCCAGTGTGTTCCATACATGTGATTACTTTCTTGACTCATTCCTTTAAAAATTATTATTATTTTTTTTTGCTAGTATAGTATATGCAGGATAGCAGCAGTGAGCAAAAACATGTACACAATAGAGCAAGAGCTTTCATTCCTAGAGGAGGAGACATAAACTTAGGCAACAAAACGGAGGAGTACATGCCATGGCTGGGGCTACTCTTTTAGGAAAGGGAACAACTCTCTGAGCAGGTGCCTTTGAGCCAAGAGATGAGGGAAGTTAGTAGGCTGCTGGGTTAGGAGTGTTCCAAGTAGAGATGATAGCAAGTTTAAAAGCTCAAGCGTGACTGTGT
>CAUYPO010094196.1:0-20312 GCA_963574435.1 Cheirogaleus major | reverse complement strand
TCTCCCCAAGTCAGAGCTTCAAGTGTGTGCATCCCCCAGATGGTATGCATGGCACTCATTATGTTTGTATATACCCATCCCCCCTTCCATCTGCCCGACGCCAGATGAACGTTATTCCTATATGTGCACTTAGGTGTTGATTAGTGAAACCAATTTGCTGGTGAGTATATGTGGTGCTTATTTTTCCATTCTTGAGATACTTCACTTAGTAGAATGGGTTCCAGCTGTATCCAGGAGTATACAAGAGGTGCTATATCACCATTGTTTCTTAGAGCTGAATAGTACTCCATGGTATACATATACCACATTTTGTTAATCCACTCATGTATTGTTGGGCACCTGGGTTGTTTCCACAGCTTTGAAATTGTGAACTGTGTTGCTATAAACATTCGAGTGCAGGTGTCTTTTTTGTAGATTGTCCTTTGTTCTTCTGGGTAGATGCCCAGTAATGGGATTGCTGGAAACTTCTACTTGTAGCTCTTTGAGGTAACTCCATATTACTTTCCACAGAAGTTGTACTAGTTTATAATACTCAGTCATTCTTAAAATGCTTTATTTTAAATTTCTTCATGAAAATACATTAAAAGAATATGTTGAAAATTAGCATTCATATTACAACCTCATTTCACTTGGTGAGCAGTCTGTCAATTACTGTTGTTGTTTTATTTTTAATCATAATTACTCCCCAATTGCTTATACATTTAAACAATCAATGCCATTATTACATTCTCAGTGAAGATATCAAGATCAAAATTATCTGTTGGGAGAGGCAATTGTGGAGTAATATTTCCTGTTGTATAATGGGTGTTGTGTGATTTAAAATAGTGTTCCCCAGTGTTTGTGTTTATTAATTGCAAGAAAAATAAGAAAACTCCAGGATCCTATTCACCTAGAAATCACTACAGCATTAATAAACAAGGGAAAAAAATTTCAGGTCAAGACTGCCAAAAATTACATATGGAGTGAGTGCTGAAAGGGCCTAGTGGAGTAATTAACTAAACCAGACCCTTGTAATGCAAAGTATTCTTCATTCAGCATCACTGGTGTCACCTGGGAGCTTGTTAAAAATGCAGATTCTCTGGCCTCGCCCCAGATCTACTGAATCAGAACCTGCATTTTAGCATGAATCTCCAGCTGATTAAAGTTTGATAAGCCCTAGTGTAGATAGTTTAATAAGGCACAGAGAATCAGAACTGCTTTCTTGTTTTAAAGCATTTTATTTTTTTCCAACACATTCCTATTATAAGCAGTTTAAATAATATTCAGTAAATGTAATAGATAAAGGGAAAAAAATCTTCATAATCCCATCATCTAGTAAAAACTACATCATCTATGGATGTAAGTATGCAATTTCATCTATCGCGGGCCGTGCTGTACATGCTGTTTGTAATATGCTTTTTTCCCTTTGAACAATAATACATCATGCTCACCTATCTAGTATAATAAACAGAGCTCTATATCATCATTTTGAATGGCTGGGTAGATTTCATGGTTTTTATGTACTCTTGTTTATCAAATGTCCTATTGATTGAAATTTAGGTTGTTTTCAATTTTATGCTATTATAATCCCTAAGTGAAATGTCTTCGTGATACATCACCTTGCTTTTGTGTATTTATCTCCTAAATCCAAGAATATTCATCATTTGTCAAAAGTTGCAAAATGTTTTAGCAGAAAAAGCACTGGATTGGGAATCAAAAAGCCTAAATTCTAATCCTTGGTTTTATCTCTACTAACTTTTTCATTGCCATCTCAGTTTGCATATTCATAAATGAGAAGTTTGAAAATTATCTTTAAGACACTCTATAGTTTCAAATTTCCAATGCAAATAGTGTTGTCAAAAGTCTATCATATTTATCATTATAAAGCATTTTACAGAGAATGTCTGCTTTTGTTTTTTGCTTAATAAATGCTCTTAATTATTATATACTTAGTTGAGTCTAATATCATATTTTATGTGCATGTCTTGAGTTCACATCAATTTGATAGCAGGAAAAGAGGGCCTAGGGATATCCTGGGTTCCAGAAGGAACTTAGTCTGGCATTACATATTCGCTGTATTTTAGAAGCTATGGTGCATTGCTTTTAAATCATGCTTTGTTCCTAAGTTACTCAGAGCAAGTATTGGGGTTGGTGTCAGATAACCAAGGTTTGAGGCCCAACTCTATTAGCTACTAACCATATGGATTTGGGCAGATTATGAAAAATTCTTTTAGCCTCACTTTCTTCATCTAAAAAGTGACAATCCACAGAGATTGTAGGACCCTTGTGTGTGTTATTCGGAGAAAATGCACATAAAGTCCTTAGTGCGATGCTTGGCACTTACAAAGTGCTCAGTAACCTTTGAGCATCTATTTATACTTATCTAGAATTGTAAACTTCTTCCCACCTTGGATGCTTTCAGGACTGTAAGAGGACATATAAATATGCCCAGATGCCATCCTTAAATAACACAATGAGCATGTGAAGGTAGCTGAGGCCTAAGAGGATCTGGATCATTGACTCATTTATTCTAAATTCATTTTGTAGATACAGAACATAGTATTTAGATTAAGATTAGACTATCCTTTCCAAAAATGTAAGGTTATGTAGACTACAGCATTTAGATTATTTTTATTCAGATGAAGAAAATAGTGTATGGAGAAGAATTAATTTGTCCAGCTTATGCAGCAAGCCACTCTCAGGCTGTGGTTGATTCCTGTTCTTTCGCCGCTAGCATCACTACTAAAGAGGACGTTGGAGTCAGTGATTATCTGAGCGCTCCAGTCCAGTGCAAATTATAATTGTTCTGCTGGACATAAATGAGCAGCTTAGAAAAATGTCCAAATGGACAAATTATACAGTCATCCTCACTAGTAATTAGAGAAAAATTGTATCAAATGCTGTTTTTGACCCATCAAATTTCCGTTTTTAAAAATGCTAATACCCAGTTTGGCAATAGATCATGGAAAAAACCATTTGACAGTAAGTACTGGAAGCTAAAAATGTTAGTCCTCTTTTATCTAGTATTTCTCCAGATGGGGCCTTACCTTAAAAAATAGTCATAGATGCACACAAATATTTATGAACAAGGATGATGTGAATAACAGGAAAACACATGCAATCCAATCACAGGACATTGCCTAAACAAATTGCAGAAATAAGGCAGCTAGGAAAATTAAATTTTAAAAGAATATATCATGACCTTAAAAATGTCCATGATGTATTAAGCGAGAAAGCAGGTTACAAAATAGTAGATGCAGTATACTATACCCCCAATATAGACAAAGATACATACACACAGAGATATGAAAGAACTGAAAGTTTTTATAGCAAAACATTATCGGTTTTTGTCTTTGGGGTGAAGTATTAATAAGTAATTATTCTTTTTTCTTTTATGTATTGTTCAAATATCTCTATTGGACTATCTTAACATAATCACACTGCACTAAATATTCAGGTGCCTCTTCTCAGTAAGCAATGCCAAGCCCAAGTGTTCTTAACCTTGAGTTGTGATAAAAGAAATTGCCCTTCTCAGTCATCCCCTCCATGGGCTTTCAAATTTAAAAGATTGCTGCATCTGAAATTTTCTGCATGCCAAAGTAGTATCAAACATCATGAAAGGCAGTGTAGATCACAAGACATTTGGTTTTTATCTACACTGACCATGAGTAAAATTTGCAAGAGATCCAACAGGTAGGCAATATGCACGAAGTTCCCTAACACATATGGTTCAATGGAACTCTTCTATTATTAATATATCACAAATCAAAATCTACTCTCCTATTCTTTCTTTCTTTTTATACTCAAGGAATCCTTCCCAAACTCTCCCGACACATTTCTCCAAGTGAGTAAAGTGAGATTTTGCTCTATCAAACTTGGGACTCAAATAATCCCTATTTACCATGGCTTTTATCATTGTACTATTGCTTTCAGAGGTGGGGGTCCCCAAGAGTCACTGAGAAAGAATCAGTTCAGCTGTCTATGAATCAGGACTTAAATCTACTGGGTAGATTTGTACCACTTTTTCAGTGTCCCAAATTCAGGAATTCTGCAGCATTTTCCTCCTGTTGTCTGTTTTTCCATAGTATCTTGATGACCTTTTCTATAATTGTTAAATTTATTAATTTTGTTTCCACTTACTAACCTTGGAAACTTTTCATTTTTAAAGTACAGTGATTCCTTTATTGACTGATATTGCCCAATTTTGTTTGCTACAGAGCATAGTTCTCAATAACTCTCATTCACTTATTTTATGCGTTTGACCAATTTTCCATTCTCTCTCCATTAAATAAATCACCATGACCATTAAGCAACCATTAAATATTTTATTCTCAGAACCATCTCCGGCAGATTTTCCTGAAATACGTCTCTATTTAAATAAACTTTCACTACGACTTTTCCCACTAATAGCAGATATGCTGAATGAAATTGTGGCTTAGCATATCTTGAAAAATTTTAAGGTTTTTACATTGTTATCCAATGCAGAGACAAACTAAAAATTTTCAGCTTAGTGAGGAACATGGACCCCATCTCATATGATCATTCTTTGGAGTATTTAGAAAAAAGATATTTAAGAAAAATCTGTATCAAGGATTAGATGAAGGAATTCCAATGTCTGAAGCGTTTTCAGGTGGAATGTTTGAGCTTGAGTGAATGTTGAAATCACCTAATCCATCATTCTTCCTGATATTCCATGAGAAGACTTTTGTGTAACTGTAGATGGAAATTTTAAATCAAGGTAGAAGAGAACCAAATTTTGACTCATATTAAGAAGGAAAATCTTAGACTCACAATTTTCCAAAGAGAGTAAAACAATTCATCTCCAGCAATGTTCAGTGTAAGACTGATGAGAATTTTTCAAAGATAATTGAAGAGATATTAGATGGGAATTCCATTAGTGATCTCCAAGTTTCATCCCAAACTATGCATCTAGGGATATTTCACTGAAAAGTTGTCCTCTGACTGCTTTCTAAAGTCAATGGATGAAGGTAAATAAGAAAAAAAATCAACGACAAGCATGCCTGCTCTCCTAAGGATCATTGCTTTGCAGTTTGCATGTTTATTTTATGCATCTTAAGTAGTACACCTGTATCCAGAGACACAAAGTGGTACTGATAGAATAGAAAATAAACTAGACTTCAGGTCAGAAAGCCTCAGTTCTTCCACCATGGGAGTACTATATGAACTTGAGTAGCTACATTACTTCTCTGAGAATTACATTCCTATGACTGTGTTATATATATCCATAACATTTTTGAAGCTGTGAAATGTTTTAAAAATTTCAAATGATGTTAATTATACAACTTTTCTGGAAATTATTTCAAAGGGAATGCTCATTTGTAATTATTAAACTCATTTTCAAAGTCCTAGTCTTTAAAAACAAACAAGCCCACCTCCCCATCTCATATGATTGATGCGTAGTTCCCAAGCCCCCAGAAATGCTGAGCACTGTTTCCATGATGCCTGAAATTGACATGTCAAATACACTTGTTTTCATACTGTGAATAGTCAACTGAAATAGCTTCCTTTTATTAGTTGCTACTATCCATTGGTGACTTACATGCTCATGTTTCTCTACATCTGCAAAGGTAATCAACCAGTTATGTAAGTCATGTAGAAAAAGAGCAGAGTAGAATAATTATGCGAAGAAAAATCCCTTGAATAACTGGCACTGTCATAGACGGCACATATGAAGAACACCATTAACCAGTCCACTGTCTTTAAGGGAGAAGGAAAATGATGTCTATGAAGGAAATTACAGTTGTTCAATACCAGATACAACAGTGGAGTTACATGCCATTTCACTGCTAAAACAGGCTGAGCTTTCACCTCCATTGTTTGCCTGAGTTACCTCCAGCTCCAGGCTTTCAGCTCATTGGTCACAGGACACAGAGCCTAATGTATTGGGTAGCCTAGATGGGCTGTTGGCTCATTTAGTCACCTTGGGTGAGATATTCATGCCCTTATAACACATGATTCATAAAAATTCATAAAAGGTGGAGTTTTTTTTTTTTTTTTTTTTTTTTTACCACCAACCTGCCTCAAAAAGTCACAGTGGGATTGGGGCAATACAGCAAGATGCTTTCAAAGTTGAGCCTTATCATCCATTTGAAGTTGGGGAAAAAAAGCAAAATTAAAATGTTCAACCCAGAATCAGTGCTTGAGTATTCTCTAGCCATCTGCAGTGTTTTGGCTCAATAGGAAACAGTAGCATTTGGTGGGTAAATATTAATTTTTGGCATCAGACTGCTTAATTTGGATTCCAAATCTGCTACTTTATAGCTGTCAAATATCAGAAATTATCTAACCTCTTTGGGCCTCAGTCTTTTCACCTGTGAATGAGGAGTATTATTATAAAAGCTCCATAGGCTTGTTTACACTCATTAAATGAAATAATTCATTTTGTGTGGTGTGCCAGTAAATGTTTAACAATCAGCTCATGGGGTGAGGAGGAGGTCAGCATTTGCTCATTTCCATAGCATAAATGTTCCCACCTGGGCCAAGTCAAGCTGTGGGGATGTGTACACGATCAGCTCTCTGGCCACAGCATACATCACTGATGTAAGTCACTTAGCACAGTGCCTGGAATATCAAAGGACTCAATTATTATAATGAACTATTATCATAAATTTTATCATTACTTTGTTATGGATTTTATTATTATTAAAATTCACTAAACAAAATTTGTCTTCTCTCTTCTCTTGATAGCTTGCCTAAAAAATATAACAAAAATGGAAAAATTATAAATTTGCAAAATTATAGTGACAATTAAAAAATAAAACATAGCTAAACAAAAACCCTATTTAATTTCTCTTGTTTAGAAGGAAAAGCCAAGAACTAGAAGACTTTTATGTTAGGTCTTGTTACAGTTCATCTGACTTGGGCAAGCCACTTAAACTCTCTTAGGCTCAATGTTTCTGCTTATAAAATGGATAAAATAATTTGTGTTTTGCTCACTTTACTGGAAAGTTTGTTATTAAAAATATAAAACTTGTGGGGAAATTCCTTGTTAACTTAACAAGTCTTGTGTTGTATTCAGAATCACTGTTTCAGTAATCCAATTTGTGGAATTTATCCTAAGGAAATAATTACAAAGAAGTAGGAAGCCTCTTAAAAATACCAAACAATTGGAAACAGCTGAAATGTGCATTAATGTACTTAATCTATTTTAGGTAATTCATCTTAGGTAAATGCAACTGAACGTTATATTCGTATAAATGAATATTATGCTAATATATGTGAATATTATGCTAATGTTATATTAATGTTAATCTAATGTTAACTTTGTCATAGAAAAGTATTGTCTTTATGAATATAAAAATGGTACTTTTCTAGGAGAAAAGCTTTATGATATTATATGGCAAAAAATCACAGAACTGTATTATACTACAAATATAATGGTGCATTTGGAAAACATGAGAAAGGAAAACAAAAAGGAGTAAAACTGTGATGTTAGTCATGGATTTGATATTATAACAGTCAGTAAAAATCATAATTGAAAAATGCATTATGAAAATAGTTACAGGGTAATAATGACCCTTTACATTTTTTTCCTAGATCAGATCTAATTATTTGACTAATTACTTTATAAAAGTGATTTTTCTGACTGGAGAATGGAAAGAGTGGCAACCTCTTCAAACTAGAGATATATTTGAAATTGAAGCTGGTGACAGCCCTTGTCTTCCAGGTAAAACACATGTCAAACCTGCCACTCCTACCATCTTACACCCAAGGTCACCACCCCTATAGTGGTAGAGAGAACAGTACAGAAGAGACTTCCAATGGAAACAGACCTTGGTTCCAATCCCGATCCATACCCTTATGCTCAGACAACTAAATTTTGACTCAACTTATTGTGAGCCATGACCTCAGGGTCTTAGTTTTCCTTGATCTCCAGTTTGGACTGCCCTAACCTTTTGTCTTGCTTGCTTGAGTTCTCGACCACTTTTGCTTGGCTTCTTATAAGAGCACACTTCTGTACAACTTCCTAGATCCCCACTACCATGCACATCTTATGGCACATATCTCAATGCTATTGGGCACCTTCTAACTGATGATGATTTAGGATAAGAACCAAATCTTTGTTTCCTCATTGGTTTAATTACTGTTACCTTTGTGTGTGAGTGTGTGTGTGTGTTTTGGGGAAAATCTTAAAGAACACTGGAATGAAGCTTGCAGTATGCAATAAAATGCAGAGTAGCTCCAATGCTTGATGGAGACAACAGCTGGCCTTTGTGGCTATCAACAGGCTTAACTCAGTCTGCAAACTCAAAATTACACAGGGGCAGGCAGAGGGCACAGGAGAGGGTGAAGTTGCTAAATTCTGTTAAGATCTAGAGTAACACCTTTCTAGTTGCACTATGCCTGTGCAAATACCTTGTAGACTAGATACATGGACCACACAGAATGTGTCTGCAGCCCGCTGGTCTGTTCTAGCCCATGTCTGCTGCCCAATGTAGGGTGGAGAGTAGCAAGGATGCTCATGCAGTGATGTAGCACGTCTGGCTGAGACAGAATGCAGCTCCCTCTGCATCTGACCTCCCTCTCTTCATCTCTTTACTCCTTGCCCCAGCCGACCCCTGCTCCACTTCTAAGACCAATCTGGGCTTGTGCTAGAAAGGATATAAGTAGCTTCCCGATGCTCTGACACAGTAATGAATACTTTCTAGTCCCTGTCCATTCCTCCTTCATGAGCCCATTCAGTTCCCAGTTTCATGCACTCAAGCACCTGAGCTAATACTGACTTCTCTCCCACAGCCCAGTTTCTAGAACATGACACCTGCATTACTCCTTTCAGAAATGAAAACCAGCCATGCCTTCACAATGTGTGCACAGTCCTTCCTGCAGCCCTGTATCAAATGAAATGCCTTGGGGCAAACAAGACTCTCTCCTAAATGCAATATCTAAGCGGATGGGCTTACAGCTTGATGATAGAAAAGGTTTTCTACGGCTTAGAGTCAGGTGATCAAATGTTCTTAGGATCTTATCAATGGCAGCTGTGAGTTTATGAATGTGGTTTTGATGTTTCTAAATATATTGATGAGCTGAAAATGTTTTTGCATCTTCTTTCTGTCAATATATCGATCAAAAATAGTTGTTATAGCTGTTGTGTGTCCCTTACTATAATCTCAGTACTTTGTTGGAAGCTGTAGGGGATTGAGAGGAAAAGTAGGCCACAGTCTCCGTCTTCAAAGAGTTTGTAATCCAGATGTGGGCACACATGTATGTTCACACAGAGACATACACACAATCACACTCAGGAAAATAGTACACGCTAAAAGTCAGTATATAAATTATTATACTTACCATCTACTGAGCTTCTACTGGGATTGGGCAATTTACATGAGTGATCTTATAACCTCACAACAATTCTGAAAGTTGTCAATTCTCCCCTCCAATTTTAACATTATAAACATGTTCAGAGACCTCAGCCCAAGGTCACTCTCAGTAGAATGACAGAGCCAAGGGTGTTTAACTTCAAAGCTGGTGCTCTTTCCTCTATACAAGTAAATTTTTATTCTTTACTGTGCATTTGAATCAATTGAAGCATTAAAAAAATATAGACGCCTGGGCCACGCTGTCAGAGATTCTGTTCATTTGAGGCCTGGGCACTGGTATATTTAAATAGCCCCAGGTGATTGTAATGTGTGGCCACTGTTAGGAACGATTGCACCATTGTGCAGCCAAATGCTAAAAAAAAAATGTATATTCTGAAAAAAGAGTTCAGTGTGTAAAAATTTATAGCAGGTGAATGAGACAATTTGCCCCTAAAACAAATGTTCTGAACCACACATACTTACAGGTTGAAAGTCTTTGCTGTAGAGTTGCAACAATAATTCTTCCTGACTTAATCAGATTCCTGTCTGTAAAGAAAAGGTAAATGGATGAGATTTGTAATATGTGCATATTGCTCATTACTGATCACACTGTGTCTTGACCGCTTCATCTCATTTGAGCATCACAACAACCTGGGGTATGATGAGTCAGATAATTTATTTACCCATGAGAAAACTGACATCCAGAGTGATGAAGTGACTTACTGAGGGTCGCTCAGCTCATCCAGTGCTCATTTCATTGCTTTGCTCAGACTTAGTTGCTCCTACAGCACTGGAACTTTGTGGCACTTCTGCAAATTGAACTGTGAGATCAATAATTGAAGAAGCTACTAACTGAATGGGATGAAGGGCATGACTTTATTAAAAGACATTACTACTCTTGTGAGCACTCCTTAAGCTCCTAAGACAGATGCAGCTCAGGCTGTATTATCCTAATCATCCTTCTAAATAAATTATTCAGATTAGGCCATGCGTGCTCATGAGCTTGTGAAATGCAGATAAACATAGTCTTTTCCCCAAGCTACTTTCTCAGGGCATTAGTATGCATTCTATTCTCCCTTTCCTCCCCCAAATATAATGGACTGAAATACTTCAGACCATGACCAGATGAAGGCGCAGGAATGCCCATTCAAGCACTCAGAAAGCATCAAATTAGTAGCTTTCAGCAAAGTTACCTTATTTGGCCAGAGCTTCCAGAAAACAAGTTGTTACAGAATAATTAATTTTGGGCAGGCAGCTACACGAAGCTGCTACAACAGAATGAGGAGATGAAATACCAGATGGTGCTATCAATGAATGGCAGATGTTTGTCAGTGAGCTAGGATCTGTGGTTTTAATTCCCAGAGTGAAATGATTTTCTAAAGCAGAAAAGAGCCAGTGTTACGGGTCCCATTTATGGAATTGCTGCATGCTGTGAAACTCACTGGTGGAGGGACCCTGCTCCTTTTGTGCAAGGCGGCAGCAGAGGAGCCAGTGCAACTGTCTTCTTGGCCTATTGTGGGTCATTTTGCCTTTCTAGAAAACCTTAAGGAAAAAGGTGGTGTCTGGTCCTAGAACATTCTAGAAATCTGTTGACTGGTCATTGGAGAATAACGAAGGAAAGAGGAGAAAGTTCCTAAATGATTAAGATGTATCATCTATTAAATAAAACAATAGTAATATTGAAAATAAAAAAGATATAAACCAAAATGAAGATGTTAAAGTTACCCACATGTACATTTGATTCTTCAAAAAATGTGTCTATTGCAAATATTTTCTGAATTATCATTAATATCATTTACATATCATTTACACATAAGAACACAGGGTTCCTATATTGAAGTCACCAGATCTGGGTTTAAATTCTAGCACCAATCAGGGATGCAGATTAGACTATTTTGTTTTCGAATAACAAATACTTAGTTAATTGAATAGGAAATGACTGAATCCAAGAAAGAATTGAGTAACTGGGTTTTGGAGCAGACAAGATAATTCTTCTTCTTATAAAGAATTGAAGTTGATCAGGGTGCAGCTTGGAAAACCGTAAAAAGACAGAAACCACGTGAAGCTCAGATGGAAGAGGCTGGTAAGTCTCATGGCATTACCACACAGCGAGCATCCAGGGAGCTTTCCATGGTCCTGAATTTCTCAAGGGTGAGTAGGGAAGCACGTGGGTTTATGTGCCTCTCAAGCTTTTGTGGCTTGTAACCTCTGTTTTTCTCTGACTATCATCTACCTTGAAAAGTGTGGCCACCTGCTAGGGAATGTGGAAAATATCTAACAGGCAGCCTCTCCTTAATACGCAGACAAAAGAAAAGACAAGGAGAGGAAATGCTGGGAGCATATCAACACTTCCCTCTGGTTTATAGAACTGCCATATTTATATCAATAGAGAAAAAGTTTGACTGATAATACACCTTTTTCCATTTCTTATGCATTTTTTTCTAAGTGACAATCACTGATTTCTTGTGGGAAATGTTGGGGATATATAGTTAAAAACAAAAAACTTCTCTTGACCCAGAAACCCTTTCCACAAAGTTAGTAGAGAAAGAAAATTTTGTTATTGAATAAGCATTAAACCATAATGTGATGCACATCACTGTCAATCACTAAGAGGTTGAAAGAAATCTCACCCTCTCATATATCCAAGAACATACAACCATTACACACATGTTCACCACCTAAACAATAACTAGTCACCAAGTAAGATGACCTGACAGCACCATTTGTTGCTCAGTTCATCCTAGATTCAACTGGCAGTTAGAGTGACCACTGCTATTAGCTAATCAGCTTTATCCAGAGGAGAAACAAACTTCTCATATCTTTATGGCAGCAGGTAGTTATGCAACTTGGGAGCAAGGAGCCACCCAAGTGAAGCACCTACCCTCTCAGAAACTGGGAGATTAGGGTGCTATCTCCTTGATGCTTACATTTCAGAGGGAAGGTTCACAGACATTCTTGGGTCATCAAAGTTGATAGGAAGGCCTATATAGTTTTCAAAAGGATATATATACATTTTAAAAAGAGGGGAAGTTACTTATAATTATAAGTTTTTTAAAGTAAGTGCTCTAATGAAAAGAAAGGGGGGTGGTGGGAATCTTTTCCCTTTATTTTCAACATGGAGAATTAAACCCCTTATTTTAAATTTTCATTTGTCATTACAAAAACTAACCTTAATTTTAATTATTGCCCAGCATCTATCTTGATGAAAATCATTCAACCTTTTGCTCCCAGGAACTTTCTATCATTTCCCTGGCTGACATGAGACAGGGGGATTCAAGAAGCAGTGAATAATAAACCACTTGTGTATGATATTTTTGCATGTTATTTTCCTTCCTATTCATAACCTTATTTTATTGGCACCTGAATGCTGCTATGGTTCCTGCCCTCTCCCAGGACTGGCTAAATAGAAAAACAAGAACAGAAACAAGACTTTATAAAAAGCTATTAGCATAGTTCTTACTTTGACATTTTTGAAAGTCAGTGGGAGTTCATATCTGGTTAACATTGTCTTCCTGCTTTTATTTTGACCTAACAACTGGAGGCAAGGTGCTGCAAACTCAACAGGTGATTAAAAAAAAGAATAAGGCAATCTGAGTACAATAGAGAGACAAAACCTATAGTAAAGAATGTATGCCCAACTGCAGGGACAGCTATTACGTAGCTTCAGCTCATTGTTGCAGGAAGTAGAGCCTAATGTTGTCAGAGCCTAATGTTATATTTTGAAATAGAGGGTAGAAAACTGACTTTTTAGTCTGAAACTTGCTGATATTTAAATATTGGCAAATAATTTCAGAAAACATTGTGTGGGCCAAACAAAATGTGTACTCTTTACCTAAAATTATGTTGACTAACCTCAGCCCCTGAACATGTAATGCAAATCCATATGCTTGCTGCAAACGCACTCCCATACTAGAAGGTTCAAGAGTTATAAGAGTTTTATGATTGATAACAAAGATGTAGATGATGTTAATGATCATTAGCAATTGTGAACAAGAATTCCTTACACATTTTATGATTTTAGTCACATATTTCTGCCAGATTTTTTTCAAACTCTTCTAACAGTTTCTCTTATCTGTGTATCATTCCTAACTAGGGAAACAAGAATGAGATATGCCACTGTCTTTAGATTTATTACACAGCTCTCACCCTCGACACACACCCCCCTGAACTGTCTTGGGATTCTGATTCCCAGGTAAGTCCATACAGGAAGCTATCAAGGGAAAACACTCCTTGGGACTTTAAATTCATGTGATTATCATCTGCCTTCAGCACTATCCAGCCACTATACCCTCTTGATTAAAAAACAAATTACTTATTCCTCTGTGAACTAAAATAAAATCTTAAGCCCCCCAGCTGACTGTCCCTCTTGGGCCAGGGGACTCCCCCAAACACTTTAAAGCTGAGTTGCCAGCTATGAGGAGAAGGGGGGGGGTCAGATATGCCTCGTTATTTTATTCTCTGTCCCTTTTGGAGTTATTCTTTGTAACAATTAGATACAAAATCATTAAAAAGCCTAAGATCATGTAAGACAAAAGGTTAAACCACACCTGCAGGTCATCAATTTTCCTAATAGATCACTTGAGTCTTGGTATATGTCCAGTGGCTCAGACTTCCTTATCTTAACACATTCCAAGCCTTTAGACAAAGCTTTGTCTCTTTAACCAATTACAAATCAAAGAATCTTTGAACCCACCTATAACCTGTAATCTCTTGCTTTGAGATGTCCTGCCTTTTCAGGCCAAACCAATGTACACCTTCCATGTATTGATTTATGATTTTATGTGTAATTCCTATCTCCCTAAAATGTATAAAACCAAACTATAAGTGAACCATAGCGAGACCACTTGCTCAAGGCTTCTTGGGCATGGCTCTCCAGGCCATGGTCACATGTATTTGGCTCAGAATAAACCTCTTTAAATTATTTTACAGAGTTTTTTTTTTGTTTTTCTGTTGACATCTCTAAAGACAAAATGACTAACTGGGAATTGAATTATTTCTCACAATTCCATGACTAATTTGAGGTTCTCAGGAGTTAACAATGATAAGAAAAAATGAAAATAGTAATGATGAAATTTGAGGTCATGAGAAGTGACAACAGAAAGATATATTTAAACTAAAGCATTCAAATAACTCCTGCAGTTTTAACTCATTAACCTTCTTACTGTCCTACAGAGAGGCAGCAAGTTATTCAAGCAGCATTTAGTCAGTGTCTACTACATGTACAATGCTGTACTGGATGCTTTGCAGAATGAAAGATAATAGATGGCATCATTTGCATCACGGTCATTACCATCATCATAACAGTTAATGTGTACTGTGTGTTTAATATGTGCCAGGTACAGTCCTAAGCATTATATATGTATATATATAGCACCTCATTTAATTCTTACCACAGCTCTACAAGGTAGTACATTAGGCATGACTCTTACAAGTACAAACAAGAGAAGCCCAATTCAAGCTAGCTTAAGCAATAACAACAACAGCAGCGGCAGTAGCAACAACCTCTCAAAGTACTGAGAAGGGCAGGTCATCTATGTGAATCAGGTATAAATAGTGCCAGTCCTTGTTCACTCTCCCTCCTCCTGTCCCCTTTTGTTTGGGCTTCAGACTCCCCTCCCTGGACCTATTTTCCTCTTATAGCAGAACTGATTGCCACCTGCAGTCAAAGTAGCAGTCAAGCCTGCTTGCTTCCCCTGTGAAATTCCAAGGAAAAACATCAATTTATTTGGCTTAGATCACATGTCTGCCCTTTAACCAACTACCTGAGCCAGGGAGATGAAATGTTCTCTTTGGCCAGTCCTGGTTCATATTGCCCAAAACTGAAGTCTAAGGAACCAGGTCCCATGGTTTTGCAAATCCCATGATTTGTACCACACAATACAAATGTCCTACTAACATTTGCATTGTATGGTGGGAGGGCAAGTGAACAAAAATGAGATGTCTACTACAGGTAAGTCATTATTTAATCATTTTACAATAAAGATACTGAAGCTCAGAGAGATCATCCATGTATCAGTGGCAGAATGGGATTTGATTCTAGGTTTGACAATTTGAAAGCCAATGCTCTTAACTACAGGGTCACATTGCCTTCTTAGTTCCTATCTTAGAGGTATTTATTACATTTTGCAATGACTATTATTATACTCAAATCTAGATAACGGATACAGGGCAATGTATAAATAGATAAAAGGAGAACCAGACTTTTCACCTAAATTCTGTAAACATATAAAGTAGGGAACATTAGAATGGGATAAGATGAATTATAAAAGAGTTTGCAGAGGAAAAAGAATCTAATAAGTAGATTGGAAGAAGGGTGTATGATTGGCTAACTAGAAAGGAGGAGGAAATGCTGCTTTGCTTGATGGTGCTTAACAGTGAAATATTTCTTTCCAGTTCTTTCTAGAACTTTATTTCTAGCCCAAAAACTTAGAATTAAGGAGAAGTGGGTGTAGTCCAGGGTCAGCTGCTGACTCACATGTGACTTTGGACACATTATTCATACTCTGGTCTCAGTCTCCCTGTCTACAAAAAACAGGCACTCACACTTGCCCTACCATTTCAGAGTTCTCATGGGATTCGAATAGGAGAGCAAATACCGAAGTGTTTTGAAAAAGCTAAAATCTCTGTCCCAGTGGGTGATTGCATCATTATTTCTTATTACATGCTTCCTTCTGGGAATAAAGCGGGCAGTTTTTCCTCTGACAGACTTTCTAACATCAAAGGAAAAGTGAGACTATATCACAATAGCAATTTTATAAACAAGCAGCTGAAGAGGTAAAATTTATGGCAAACAATTTGTCCCTCTATTTCTATTCTGTCCCAAAGTAAGGCTATTAATTTTGATGAAGCTCTCTTTGCTAACCAATCCTCTGCAGCAGGACTATTATAGAATACATTATGTGCCCTAAAAAAGTTTTGTGTTTGCAACCAAATTAAAAGTAGTTTCCTTAAGTTTACATGCTTGTTAAGTAGGGGTACCTTGCCATATGCTTCTTCCTGATAATTAATTCATGGTCTTATGCACCTCACCTGAATATTCTACAAGTTGAACAAAAATATCTCCCCGCTAACATTTAAAGACATCCTCAGTAACCATCTTCTTAGTAACTCCAAAATGAGTATGAGGCATTGATTTAAACTAAATCATCATCTATTGCTCTGGGAAAACAAGGCGAAATGTTGCATTTTGTGAATAATTGGATCAAAGAACAAACCCCAACTGTGGCTATGTTAAAAGCAATGAAATTCATACTTTCTTTTAACAGGTCCAGTTACACATGTTCATGTAGCTTAAAAAGTTTCAGACAGAAAAATGTTAAAGATGAAAGACATGTTATTGTCAGGAGTTATTATATCAGTTACTATACCTCAAGACTCTTAAGTTTTGCCTGAGATGGATGCCAAGCTGGTTAGTGTGTTCCTACGCATTTTTTTTTGTCATGTAGGACACTGTGAATGTTTTCCAAATCTCATTTTACAATGTAATAACTGAGCAATCCTCTAAAAGCACCACAGATGGGATCCCATGATGTTGAGGGCCAGAAGGCTCAGGGCAGTGCTCTCTCTTGGTGGACACAGATACACACACACACACACACACACACACACACACACTTCATTTTCAGGAAAAAGTGCTTCCCTACAAAAGCAAATACAAAAAATTGGAAGAAGCAACTGTTACATCAGGTGCATGGATATCAACATAAGGATACAGGAAATATGAAAAAGCATGGAAATATGATATCTTTAAAGGAATATGATAATTCTCTAGCAGTAAATCCCAATCAAAAACAAATTTACGAAATCCTGGGGGGAAAAAATCAAAATATTGATTTTAAAGGATCTCAATAAGATATAAGAGAATACCAAAAAAAAAAAAAAAACCCACAAAAAAATCAGGAAAACAATTGAGGATCTGAACCAGAAATTTACCACAGAGATAGAAATTAAAAAGAATCAAACAGAAATTATGGAACTAAGGAACCACTGAGTGAAATACAAAACACATTTGAAAGTTTCAATAACAGACTAGATCAGGCAGAAGAAAGAATCTCAGAACTTGAAGACAAGCTTTTGGAAATAGCACAATCACACAAAAATAAACAAAAAGGAACGAAAAAGAATGAGCAAAGGATTCATGACATGTGAAGCGCCAGAAAGCAACCAAATATTCAAATTATTGGTTATCCTGGGAGGTGAAGAGAGGACAAAGGGGTTAGAACACCGATTTAATGAAATAATAAATGAAAACTTCCCAAGTCCAGGAAGAGATTTAGATATCCAGATACAGGGGAGTCAAAGATCCCCAAACAGATACGATACAAAAAAGTCTTCTCCATGGCACATTACAGTCAAATTGTCTAAAGTCAAAGACAGAGAAAATTCTAAAAACAGCAAGAGAAAAGCACCAAGTCACCCATAACAGAATCCCCATGAGACCCAGGGCAGCATATGCCAGCACCAGTGTTAGTGGATCCAAGTGGTCCTATTCTTGGGCCTTCAGGTGGCTTACTCAGATGCTAGTAGTGGCAATGTTGGGCCAGGTGGTGGGTGGGTTCTCAGGCTACTAGGTAGCTGGCATGGTGTGGGTGATGGTGGAGGCAGTGATGGCATGACCTCCAGAGTCCCAAGCAGTGCATGAGGCATTGGTGTGGGCTGTCATGGGCTCAGCTGCCAGCTGCGGTGGTAGTGGCAGTGCGAGTTGACTCAACCTGAGCCCTGTGAGAGGAGTGCTCAGGGGCTAAGGGTGGTAGACTAGGCTGGACAATCCTCTGGACCCCAGACTGTGTGCTCTGGCACAGGGTTAGGGGTGACACCAAGCCAGGTGGGCGTGGCCTCAGCACCCCTTAACAGTGTATGCAGGTGTCACTAGTGGTAGGCAGGGGCAGGGCAATCCCCAGAGCCCTGGAAGAATGCTTTGGTGGAGGCAGTAGTGGCTACACCGCAGCCCTGCCACTGGGGAGATCAGGGCTGCCTTCCGTAGAGCCAACGTAGGCCAGTAGGTGGGGAACTTGCACTATGCTTGTGTCTCGGGCTCAGGGGTGGTAGTCCGCACCTCACTTGCACCGCAGCTCTGGCAGGAGCAGCTCACACTCTGACTGTGCCTCAGTCCTGGCACTGTCAGCCCCCAAGACAGTACACAGTCTGTTGGGGGTGGGGCTTTAAAGTGGTGCCCTGCTGTACGTTCTTAGGTTTGGGGGAGTATGTGGGACCCAGTGCAAACTGCCTCCTGGGGGCAGAGCTATTGCACAAACTCCCAGAAGTTCCCTCTGTTAGTTTCAGGTCCTGTGAGGTCAAAGTACCGTAGCCAAATAAATTTCTTTATAAATTATTCAGTCTGTGGCATTCTGTTATAACAACACAAAAGGGACTAAGATGGGCAAATGCTGCATGATCTCACTTATATGTGAAATCTAAAAAATCCAAACTCATAGAAGCAGAGAGTAGAATGAAGGTTCCCAGGGGCAAGGGAGGAATGAGGAGATGTTGGTCAAAGGGTACAAAGTTTCAGTTAGACAGGATGAATAAATTCTGGAGATCTATTTTACAGCATGGTGACTATAATTAATAATAATGTATTGTATACTTGAAAATTGCTAAGGGAATAAATCTTAAATATTCTCACCACAAAAAAATAAGTATGTGAGGTAATGCATGTGTTAATTAGTTTGGTTTAATCATTTCACAGTGTATACATATATCAAAACATCACTTTGTACATCATAAATATATATAATTTTTATGTGTTCATTATTCCTTAATGAAACTGGAAAAAAAAGTTTGGCTTTTTAAGAAAAACTTAGTAATTTAAAACATATATTAAAATTCACCCAATTTAAAATTCAGATCGTCATCTGAACATTTTAAATAGCAGCAGAGGTGTCAGGGTGATACTATGATCATACAATTCAGAATTTTAAGTACTGGGGGAGACTTTGTCATCTAACCAACCCCTTCATTTTAAAGCTCAGTTTGCTGAGAGGTGCTTTGATAAAGGGTCCTCTACAAACTAGTGGCAGGGTATCCAGTACTAGAATTGAAGTTGGTTAACTTCATTTACTTTTATTCCAAGACATTGCAAGGCACGTGTCACCAGCTCTGGGCTAGACCTGGAGGCGAAGACAAGATCAATATTTATCTCCAGGTGATATTACGTGCCATACTTGGTGTCAGGCACATTTATGGTGAGCAAAACTCAAAATGGTGCCTTCCTCGCCTCATGGGGGTTCCCATTTTATCTTTCTGTCTTCAAGAAGTTTGCAGTGTTTTGAGGAAGTCAAAATATATGCCCACAAAACATGTGGAGGGTGGCCAAAGAGAAGTGTGCTTTAAATAAGACAGGGTGTGCAATGAGAGAGGAGTGCTTTAGGCAGTCAGGAAAGGGAGCACACACATGATCACTCCTTAGCATTATTTTCTGCCCAAGCTAGGACACACAGCTGTGCTTTGGTCTGGTCAAGGTCCTAGTGCACCTAGAGAGCAGGAAGCTTCCACCCCACGATGTCTTGCAAACTTTGGGATCCCAGAGTGGGCTGACTTAGAGGAGTCGGCAGGGGCCCGGTGGCTGCAGCGGCACACCCAGTTTGGCGCAGAGCGGGGAGGAGAGCGGGGGCCCGCAGCCCGAGACCCCCGCTGCACCGGCCCCCCGCGGGGTTCCGCTGGTGGCCGTGCCCTGGCCCCTGCGACTCTAGTCCAGCCCGAGTGGTGGTGCCTTGCTCCGTGCAAGCTGCTGCCACCAACTGGCGCTGCCTCTGCCTGTCCCACAGCAGCCGGACGTGGATGGAGTCAGGGTCCTGTGTTGAGGGCTTGCCATATAATTGTGCAGCTTAAGAATTAATCTTAGGAGAAGGAGTACGTGCTCAGCCCAGAGCAGCGTGAGAGTCATACGTTCCGGCTTAGGTTCACCTAACAAACAGGGTTGCTGCTTGAAGGCATAACAAAGAGTTTGAGCTTCTGCACATAAGCAAATGTTTCCCAGCCCCACAGCCCTGGGGGTCTGGAGGCCACTTGATAAAC
>CAUYPO010094190.1:0-17513 GCA_963574435.1 Cheirogaleus major | reverse complement strand
GAATTGAGGTAATCAATTATTAAATGTCACACAAATTTTCAACAGAACAAAAAACATGAATTAATTTTTAAATATGCCTAAGAAAATTGGAATTGATTATGACCTCCTATTTCCAAGGAAAGAGAGATTAGCCTTAAGCCTTAGAAGGATCAAAGCCAAGACCAAAATCATAAATTTTAGGTTGAGTTCCAGAGCACAGAGGGCTGGGCTACCCTCTGGGACAAGTGTCATTTTTCCCTTAACTTGAACCTCCACCCAATTCTTAGGGTTTATTGTGTGTTAAGCATTGTGCCAAGCCTTGGGTGGGAATTCAAATATGGCTAAGACTGGTCCTAACCTTTAAGGCACTCAGACTTTTCCTTTTTGGCTAGAAAAGTATTCCAACAGGGACCCTGATGGTCTTCTCTTAGAAAGTGTTTTCAAAAAGACTTTAGTTGACCATGTCCTTTGTCTCTCCACATCTCATAGTCATCAATGCACCTAAAAGAAAGGCCCAGGGGCTCTTTTTATGTTGGCATCTTCAACTTCTGATATTGCTGGCATGTCAGTAGATTCTGTGCATCTCCTGCCAGTCTGTTTTGGTATCTTTGCTTTGGTTGTATTAAGGATTGTGAGCCAAGGCCCTTCCTTTCCCAAGGAAATACTCAGCATTCCCATGTACAGTCCAAAATCAATACTCTCTTCCACCATTACATTTGATTCAATAGCCATAAGCAAGGTCTTTGAGTCTTTCCACATCCTTTTCTTTTGACTAGTACTTAGTGCTGAATTTCTGGTAACAAAGGTGAATACAGGACTTGGAGTCATCAACCATCCTTCAAATCTCTTACTACCTCATTCTGTTTATCCAATTCAAGATCAAACCTCCAAAATATTCCCAAATCAGTACACTTCTTCCCCTTCTGCATTGCTGCCACCACGTGCAAGCCGCCATCCATCAACTCTCCCTAGACAACTGCAGAAGCCTCCTTAGAGGATGCCCTACTCCCCCTGTTAACTCACTGTAAGTTATTCTCTGAATAGAGGCCACACGGATCTTTTTAAAACATAAATTAAGTCATGTCATCTCCTGCTTAAAAACGTGCAATAGACTCAACTCCATATCCCTGAACTGGCTTGCACAGCCCCGCAGTACCGACCACTGCCCACTCTTCCCTTCTCAGTAAGTTCTCTTTCATTAAGTTCCGTCACCTTGGTCTTCTTTCCGTTCCTGGAGAGCAGGCCAAGTTCATTCTTCCCATAGAGCTTTTGCTCCAGTCTTCCCATCATTGTCTGGCATTCTTGGCCACTGGCGTCTGCATGGCCCCTTCAAGTCACTCAGATCTAAGCTTAAATGTCACCTCCTCAGAGAGGCCTTTCCCAACTCTCCTTTCTAGTAACCACCCAGTCTCTCTCTATCATATTATTCTGCTTTAGTCTCTGTAAAACACTTACCATTATCTGATAACTTTCTTGTTTATTTACTTATTGCTTTACTATCAGTCACTGCCACTGGAATGTAAGCTCCACGAAAGCAGTGACTTTGAGTGTCTTGCTCATTGCTGTACTGAATTGATGCCTGGCATTGAGTAGGCAAGAAACAAGTAACTGCTGAATAAATGTGTTAAATGAGTAAAAGAAGATGGTTCTCACTCCAGAATTAAGTGGGCTGAAGCTTGTTTTCATCACACATGCTCACTCATTCATTCACTTATTCAAAAAACATTTTTGAATTTCTATTAAATGCCTGGTACTACTTTAAAAAACAAAAATAAATACAGTTGAATCTTTATCCCTATGAAACTTAGGTTTCCTCTACTCAAAGGTGGGGAATAGAGCCAAGAAGAGTTTTTAATGCAACATGCTAAGTGTTATATGTAAAATATACCCCAATAGACAGGTGAAATGGACAATAGCAACAGCAGCAGCAACAATGATTGTAGCTACCATTAATGATGAATAACTATATGCCAGAGACTATACTAAGGACTTTACAATGATTATTTCATTTGCTCCTCAAAACCACCATGGAAAGTAGATTTTCTCATCTTCATCTCACGGATAGGAAAAGTAAGTATCAGGGAGGATAAGTACATTACCACAACCAGTACGTGGCAGAGCTGTGATTATAAACTCTGAAATCTAAGTAACCACTATGTTATGGTACCATTTATTCTTTGGGGATAATGAATTCTAGGGCTCTTATTCTTCTTTCAAAATAAGATCTTATTATTAGTCACCTCTGACTACTCTGAAAGATGAGACCTGCACCTAATAAATATCTAGATAAAAATAAAAAGCCATTTTAAATGAATACATTGTTATGATTTTTGCTGTAAATTATATGTATATTCTACAATACATTGCCATTCTTTTTGCTTCAAATATATTTAAGTATAGGTAAAATATACTTAATGCAAATAGAATAGCAATGTATTGCAGAAGTCACATATATGGCAACAATGGCACCAAAGACAGGAATAGTAAATGGAATTACAGAGTTATAAGATTTTTACATTATTTATTAATAGTAAAATATTATTTACAGTTAGTGATAAATTAAAGATGATATTGTAATCTCTAGAGCACCTGCTAAAAAATAACACCAAAGAGATATAGTTAAAAATGTCAATAGAGGAGATAGAATAAAATAGTTTAAATTAATACATATTACCCAAAAGAAGGCAAGAAAAGAGAAACAGAGAAACAAAGAACAGATAGAAAATAGTGAACTTAAACCCAGCCGTATCAATAATTACATTAAATACAAATGGACTAAATGCCCCAATTAAAAATAGAGATTGACAGACTGGGTGGAAAAAAGCAAGATCTAATTATATCTTATTTACAATAAACAAGTTTTAAATAAAACATATGTTCACCAAAAAACTGAACAGAATGTTCATAGCAGTGTTATTTATAATAGCCAAAAATTAAAAACAACTGAATATCTGTTGTAATAGTTATCCACAGCTGCATTACAAATTACCCAAAAACTTAGTGGGTTAAAACACTTATTATCTCACAGTTTCTGTGAATCAAGAATCTCAGGGAAAAAAAAAGCCCACAATATCTTCTCTCATAAAGTTCCAATAAAGATGTTGATTGGATTTTCAATCCTCTCTAGGCTCTACTTGGAGAAGGATCCACTTCAAGCCTACTCACATGGTTACTGGCAAGATTCAGTTCTTTACAGGCTGTTGGATTGATGGCCTGAGTTCCTAACTGGCTGTTGGTTGGAAGTCTTCCTCAGTTCCTTGCCATGTGCACCCTTCCAAAGGGCAACCCAAAACATGACAGTGTGCTTCATCAGAACAAGCAAAAGAGAACCAGAGAGAGAGGGGAGAGAGAGGGAGGGGTGGAAGTCAAGTATTTTCAATCAAAGTCTTGGAAGTGACATGTCATTGCATTTGCCACATGATATTCATTAGAAGAAATTCACTAGGTTGAGCCCATATTCCAGGGAAGAAGATTATACAAGAATGTGAATACCAGGAGATGAGGATCACTAGAAACCATGACAGAAGCTCCTACCACATCTGTCAACAGGAAAATCCATTTTAAAATTATAATGTTTTCATAGAATGGGATCAGTAAAAAGAAAAAAACAAACAATACCCATAGCAACATAGATTAATCTCAAAAATTGTACTCAATTGCATTTAGCAAAATAAAGTAGCTGCAAAAGAATATCCACTACATGATTTCATTTATATGAAGTCCAAAACCAGGCAAAACTAATCCGTGATGATATAAATCAAAACCGTGCTTAACTCTAAGAGTTGTCTTAGTTTGTATGTGCTGCTATAATAAAATACCACAGACTGGGTAATTTGTAAGGAACAGAAATTCATTGGCTCACAGTTCTAGAAACAAGGTACTGGCATCTGGCAAGGACCTTCTTGCTGTAGCATCACATGGTGGAAGAATGGAGGGGCAAGGAGATGGAAAGAGTGCATAATAGCATAATCCATTTGTGATCTAACATCTCTTAAAGGCCCCACCTCTTTAAAAAAATTTTTTTAGAGATGGGGTCTCACTATGTTGCCCAGGTTAGAGTGCAGCATCTAATCACAGGGCTCAAGTGATCCTCTCGCCTCAGCCTCCCAAGTAGCTGGCACCATAGGTGCACACCACTGGGTGTGGCTGGCCCTACCTCGTAATGCTGTTACAATGGCAACTCAATTTTGATGTGAGTTTTGGAGGGGACAAACATCCAAACCATAGATAGCAAAGGGTATTGTCTGGAAAGAAGCATGAGGAAAATTTCTCAGGTACTGGAAGTATTCTATGTCTTGTTTTATCAAAATATATTGAATTGAACATATGTCTGTGAATTTTATTGTATGTAAATTATATGCCTATAACTATAATAATAAAGAAAAACAAAAATCTTTAAAGAGTGATCTAGTCTTATTTTTTAAAAACAAAATTTGTAATACCAACTTCCTGAACTTCCTTGGTCAATGTTAAATAAAACATATCAGTGTAACATCATCTTCTCCAAACCCAAAGACCTAGACATGGTAAAGGAATAAATGAGAAAGATGCTGAATCACCAGAGAAAAACTATTAAAAATGTAATCGGTTTGCATGATATCATGTCTGACTAAAATGTAGGGGTGGAAGAAAGGAGTCCCATTTTTCACTAATAATAAAAATACATCTAAGATTAGTCAACTACCAAGTATTACAAAATGCTATTTTTTCCAACATTTTCATATTAAAAAAAATCAAAGATATATGGTACACAGATTTTGGTAGAAAAAATTCCAAAGGCAGGATGAGAATTTGTATTCTCTAAATCTTAAGTGAATGATGTTTTAATTTAGCAAAATATAAAATCACTAAAGGGAAACTTTTATTCTTAATCATTTCTTTTTTCTTTCTTCTTTTTATTCACCTTCCTCTTTAGCACTTTATCACGAGTCTCATAATTCTTGACTTCCTCGACAAGAAATATTTTTGTTTATTATTTAAAACATTGATTTGGTGGCAGAAAGCAAAATGAACAAATAAACAAAAAGCAATAAGAGAGGTTTGTACAAAATTGGGGTTAAAGTTTATTTCTTCCCCACATAACCTTCTAAGCATAAGGAGGTGGCAGCTTCACCGGGTCAAGGATCCAGATTTTCTATCTGCGCAGTTGCTGTCTAGGACTGTTTTCTATCTCGTTGCTCTGTATTCCAGATAGCAGAATTGGTACACACCAATTCCTTACATTTCATTGGTCAGAAATTAGTCACATAGACACACCTCAACTTGGCTGTGAAATCTACCACTTGGTAAGTCTCGGATCTTAAGTGTGGTTAAGTTGCACACAGTCCTTAAGCATGTAGCCTCATGTCTACCTGAAAACTTCTACTACAGAAGAATAGGAGAACAGATAGTGGAGAACAATTAGTAAACGGTGTCACAGTAGTTTTGTGACTTTCTGAGAAGAGAGATACTCCATAAGATTGATCCTACGGAAGCAATCACCATTTACATTTCTATAAGAAAGCAAGAAGTTTGGAATTCTATTCAAATATGGCAAGTTAAAACACTCCTTTACCTTCGTTATCACCCAAAATCTCACCAAAATGATGACTAAGAAATTTTAAAAGGTGAAATCTCATGAGAGAATTTGGAAAAACTAAACAAAACAAAAAAAGAAACTTAAAAAGGAAAACTTCAAAATTTATAAGCACAGAGAGAATAAGAGGAGAGATCGTAGCAGCTAAGATACGTCAACCAAACAGACTTACCATAATTGACTTAGCAGACTAGAGAAAGCCGAAACTGAATGTTTGCAGTAGGGGTGAGGGTGGAGGATGCCAAGAAGCATGCAGATTTGGCTGCCAAGCCCTTCACAGGCCCAGAAATTAGAGCCACAAGTTGTCCATGAATGTGGGAAGCGGACCAGGCTGAACACAGGACTTGCTGATGGCTTGTAAAAAAGCACTTCAACCACTAGATCTCCTCACCACCTGCACAGTCAGGTAACTGACCCTCCGTTTTCTGCTGAAGGCTTAAAGTTATTTCCAGGGGAGATTAAACCAGAAAAATCTGTAGACTCAGAGATAGCAGGCACATATGGAAGCATGACTGAGGTTATTTATTGGCAACACAAAGATGAAGTAAAATTCTACATTCTGAGCAATGAGACTCACCAACCCACAGATCCCAGATCAACCCACCACCAACATCCTGGGAAGAGAGTAGAAGATTCCTTTCTGGAGAAAGTGACCAGCCCCAGAAAAGAAGGCCAACAGATACTGCTCAGGAACAGCCAGATCTCTCACCAATCATTCTGCTATAAACTCCACCACTTGCCAGGCCTCATACGCATATGGACAGAGCTTCCTGCTGCAGGAGATCACAGATGATTTGAGAAAAGCCTCCTGGCTTGGAAGAGTGAAACAAACAAATGTGTATGTGCTCAATGGTGCAAGGAACAGATGAATATGTTTTTTAAACTTATAATTAATATTCTCAGAGAGATAAGAGAATATATATAGCATTTTAAAAAAAAAGAACACGAAGTTACTAAGCTGGAGATTGAAAATACTATACCAGAAAAATTTAATTTAAATTTCAGTGGAATGTTTGGAAGATAATATTGAGAAAAATTCCCACAAATAGGAAAAAGACAAAGAGGATTGAAATATAAGACAGGAAAAAAGTTTGAGGATTAGTCCCAAAGTTCCAATAGCCAAATAATAGGGATTTCAGAAAAATAGGGAAAATGTAAAGGAGGAAATTAACAAAGTAGTAAAATGTTAAAAAAAAAAAAAAAGAAATTCTCAGAATGAAGCACATGAGGTTCCCATTTCAAAGGACCTACCACAATGAATAAAAAAGACTAAGATCAAGGCTTGACATTGACAAATTTCAGAACATTAGGGATAAAGAAAAGATCCTAAAAGCTTCCAAACAGAGGAAAAAATAGGTCACATACAAAGTAATGAAAACAGTGTTTTCAATAAAATTAGGAAACAATGCCTTCACAGTTCTGAGGGAAAATGATGAACAATATAGAGCCATATTCTCATGCAAACTATCAATCTAGTGTTAATAAAAACATTGTTAAGAGGAAAGTTCTCAAAAATTAACTTCCCAAGTCCCCTTTCTCAGGAAGCTCCTGCTACATTAAGAGGAGACAAATCAAGAAAGGAAAATACATAAGATCCAGGAAACAGTCTTCAAAAGGAGAGCAAGACAGAGGGAATTCCCAGGAGGTCTTTAGAGAAACTATCCACATTAGAACACAGGGGTACAGGGCTTTGGTAGGGAGGTCTCCAGGGGTATTTGAAATGACAATTTAGCTCATATGTTTGTGTGTATTGAAAGCAGTTTTACAATTATGTGGAAACTTTGGAGCTGAATTAGTAATTGGTACATAGAAAACAAAATAAATGGGCAGAAACAGGCAATTATCACCTCCAGAGAAAAACAAAGATCTGTGTAAGAATGAATATTTAATCATAGTATACTCAGCTAAGAATATGCTTTGCATAGTCATGATAATATAAGCACTTAATATTCGTTTATCTGTCAGATATAACCATATAGGGAGGATGAGAATAGAGGAGTGTGGAAATGGAAAATAGGAGATAAGAGAGCTAAATCCTCATCTTTCAAAGTAAATGAAATAGTAGAAAATCAATGAATAGTGTCTACAATGAAAATTTTAAAAATAGTCAAATAAGTCTATTATCATAGAAAAACAGAAGTAAATACCTGAAGAAACTACTGAAATAATTTTAAATGATTGACTCTGAAAGCGGGAATGGGAGGCAGAAGTTGAGAGGTCTGGCAAGAAGTTGACATATTTTCAGCCTTCTAGAACTGTCTCGCTTTTAAAACTTGGATAAAAATAAAAATTAAATTAAAAAAGAATGGGTTGAAATGGGTGTTTCCTTTCTAAGAAGGAACATTTCTGAATATAAAGTTGACTTGAAGATATCCACCATAATTTTTTAATTATTAATTTTTCTGTAAAATATTAAACAAAATCCCCACCTTCTTTGTGTGTGGTTTTTTTCTTTAATTAAACTTTTAAATTTTGAGATAACTATAGATTCACATGCAGTTGAAAGAAATTATAGGTTATTAAGTATGGAATGTCCAATTTCCTTGAGTACCAAGTTTGACAGTTGATATCTATGACATTTCACTTTGACACTTTTGTGTGTGTGTGAAGGTACATACTCATTCTTCAAAAGCACATTTTGGCTTGTGATTATCTTTCAAAAATTTTTTTAAGAGCAATTTTTGTGAAAACATGGATAAGTCAAAAATTCATGTTATTTCTGAATATGCATTCCATCGTGGAACCAATGCTGCACAGATAGCTCCAAATATCAGCGAAGTGTTTGGGAAGGATGTGGCTAATGATTACACAGTATGTCCATGGTTTGAGAAGTCCTGTTCTGGTGACTTTAGTCTTGAATATGAACCATGTGGGTGACCTGAGACCAAGGTGGACAACGATGAGCTGAAAGCTATACTGGAAACAAATCCATCTCAACCTATGCGTGAGTTTGCAGCAAGGTTTGATGTTACTATTCCAACAGTATTGTACCATTAGAAACAAATTAGTGAGGTAAAGAAGCTGGATAGATGGGCTCTGCATGGGTTCTCAGAGGAGAAATCATCTCAAAGCTTGCCTTTCTTTGCTGTCATGACATTAAGGTGAACCATTTCTACACCGTATTGTTATGTGTGATGAAACATGGATTCTTTGTGACAATCACAAGCGTTCAGCACAATGCTTGGATAAAGATGAAGTGCAGAACCACAGTCCAAAACCAAATATTCATCAAAAAAAAAAAAGCTAAAGGTGTCTGTTTGGTGGTCCAGAGCTGGTATTATCCACTACAGCTTCATGAAACCTGGTCAGTTGATTACAGCAGATGTCTACTGCAACCAACTGGACAAAATGATGAGGATGCTTGCGATTAGGCAGCCAAGATTTAGTCACTAGAGACAGGCTAATCCTCTTTCAAGACAACACCCAACCACATGTTGCACAAACAATGCTGCTCGAACTACAAAGGCTGGACTTGGAAACTGTCTGTCATCTGCCATATTCACCAGACCTTGCACCAACTGACTACCACTTCTTTCAGGCTTTGGACCACTTCTTGCAAGGAAAAATATTCAGTTCTCAGCAAGCTATGGAAAATGCCTTTTATGATTTCATTGCCACTCGCTCTCCAGGCTTCTTCTCTGCTGGCATAAACAAGCTACCATTAAGATGACAAAACTATGTTGATAGTTTAGGTGCATATTTTGATTAATTGTACTGCTTCTTGTTTGAGACACAATAAACTAAACTTCTGATTCAAAATCGGACATTTCATATTTAATGACAATATATAGTGCCATGTGCCCTTTACTCAGTTTCCCTCAATGGTAACACCTTGCAAAACTACATTACAGTATCACAACCAGATTATTGACACTGATGCAATCAGGATACAAACAGTTCCTTCACCACAGTGATCCCTCACATTGCTCTTTTATAGACACACACTTCTCCACCCCACACTCCATGTCTGACCCCTGGGAACAACTAATCTGTTCCCTATTTTCCCTTTTTTTTTTTTTTTTTGAGACTGAGTCTCACTCTATTGCCTGGGCTAGAGTGCAGTGATGTCACCATAGTTCACTGCAACCTCAAACTCCTGGGCTCGAGCAATCTTCCCAGCTCAGCCTCCCGAGTAGCTAGGACTACAGGAGTGCACCATCACACCTGGCTAAGCTTTTGTTTTGTTAAAAATATTTTGTAGAGGCTGGGCGTGGTGGCTCACACCTGTAATCCTAGCACTCTGGGAGGCCAAGGTGGGATGATAGCTTAAGGTCAGGAGTTCGAAACCAGCCTGAGCAAGAGCAAGACCCCGTCTCTACTAAAATAGAAATAAATTAATTGGCCAACTAAAAATATATAGAAAAAATTAGCCGGGCATGGTGGCGCATGCCTGTAGTCCCAACTACTTGGGAGGCTGAGGCAGTAGGATTGCTTGAGGCCGGGAGTTTGAGGTAGGTTGCTGTGAGCTAAGCTGATGCCATGGCACTCACTCTAGCCTGGGCAACAAAGTGATACTCTGTCTCAAAAAAAAAAAAAAAAAAATTTGTAGAGATGAAGTCTTGCTCTGTTGCCCAGACTGCCCTTAAAATTCTGGCTCCAAGTCATCCTCCTGCCTTGGCCTTCCAAAGTGCTAGGATTACAGGCATGAGCCACCACACCTAGCCTGTTCTCTATTTTTATAATTTTATAAATGAAATCATATAGTATGTGAACTTTTGAGGTTAGCTTTTCTCACTCAGCATAAATCCCTGGATATTCATCTTGGTTGTGCGTGTCAGTGATTCATTCTTTTTTGTAGTAATATTCCAAGCTATGAATATATCACAGTTTATTTAACCATCCACACTTCGAAGGACATCAGACTTGTTTCCAGTTCGGGGCAGCAAATGAAGCTGCTATGAAGATTTGTATGCAGGTTCTTATGTGACACATGTTTTCCACTTCTCTAAGATCAGTGCCCAAGAGTACAGTTTGGGGATTATACAATAGTTGCATATTTAGGTATTTTTTGTGACAGCTTTATTGAGATACAATTCATAAAGTATATAATTCACCTATTTAAAGAGTATAATTCAATGCTTTTTAGTATAATACATTGACAGAGTTGTGCAATCATAACCACAATCAATTTTACAACATTTCATTACCTCAGAAAGATACTCCACACCCTTGAGCTTTTACTCCCTAATCCTCACAATGCTCTAGTCCTAAGGAAACACCTAGCTACTTTTTGTGTCTATATTTTGTCCATTCTGAACATTTCACATGAATATAATAGGATAATATGGACTTTTTCTAACTGGATTCTTTCACTTATCATCATGTTTTTATCCATATCCTAAAGTGCTGTATTCTTTTTTATGGCTGAATATTTCATTGTATGGATATGCCACATTTTGCTTACCCATTCATCAGTTAATGAACTTTTGGGTCATTTCCAATTTTTGCTATTATAAATAATACTGCTGTGAACATTTTCCTCCATTATATCCTCAAATAGTTTATCCAACTCTTGTGTATTTTTTTCTTTGTCCTCAGGGATGTCTATGATTCTCACATTAGGCCTCTTCATATAATCCCACATTTCTTGCAGACTTTGCCCTTTTCTCTTATTTCTCTGCTCTATCTCTGCAACTGACTTATTTAATCAAAAGGTGTTATCTTCAATCCCTGAGATTCTTTCTTCTGTTTGATCTACCCTATTCTTGAGGCTTTCCATTGTGTTTTGTAATTCCCTAAATAAATTCTTCATTTCCACAAGTTCTGTTTGATTTTTCTTTAATATTTCAATTTCTTTAGTGAATTTTTCTTCCAAGTCCTGAATTGTGTGTGTGTGTGTGTGTGTGTGGTTTCTTTGTGTTGGGTGTCCATTTTCTCTTGCATATCATTGAGTTTTCTTACAGTCCATGGTTGAAATTCTTCTTCTGTCATTTTGCTGTTCTGAATTTTACTGATATCCATTGCTAGAGAGCTGGAGTTCCCTTTTGGGGGTGTGCTTTCAGTTTGATTCTTCATACTTCCAGAATTCTTTTGCTGATTCTTTCCCATCTGGAGCAGCTGTTGCTTCTTATCTTTAGATTTTTGTTTAGATAATGACATGCCCAGTTTAGTCTCTGAGCCAGTAGGTGGTATTTGTGGATGAGATTTGACCATACCCTGTATGATGAGTCAGTAAATGCAGTAAAAGGATGGGCAAATTGACCTCCCTGTCAGTAGGTGGCACTTGCTGGGAGGAGCAAGCTGCAGTGTTGTTTTTGGGTCCTGTAACCAGCTCTTGTTCCTCTGCAGAGGCACCCTAGTGCCTTAGGTGGGGGGTGGGGCCCTGGGACTTCCAGGTATGTCCTTACTCTCCACCTCAGCAGGAGGAGGTGGGGAAATGAGGCTGGGCAGGGCTGAGTTGGTGAGCCTGCTCTCAAGCTCCACAAACGTTATTAGCAGGGAGTCTAAGTCTGTTCTCTACTTCTGGGCAAAGCTGCCAGGGAGGAGCCGAAATGGCCCAACTGAGCCAAAAAGTCTGTATGTGGGGGTGGGGCTGTCTGAGACCTGCAGTCTGGAGCAGGCCTCACTCCTTTCCACCCTTCCTTATTCTAAGATTTCTTCCAGTCCTCTGCCAGCAGGCAGGACCTCAAGCTAGCGGATTTCCCCTGGCTGTGATGTGAGCCAGGAGGTTCCCTGCCCAAGATCACAGCCTGAGCTGGGAGCTCAGCCCCCCCATGGGAGAAAGGTTGTCCCTCGAGCACGCTGCAGCTAGGACCCACTCTGATCAGCCCCTAAAGGTACGCACACCTCGGTAGTCTAGCTCACAAATATTCCTTTCTGCTCCCAGGCTATGTGATTGAGTCCTGGGTGTAAGGGATCTGGCCTGCAGGCCTGTCCCCTGGGCCCTGGAGATCAATCCCTGACCCTACCAGGGAGAAGAGTGCTGGTCTCAAGTCAACCACAGGGTGCCTAAGCTGGATCAATGTCTCTCTGCCTCAGGATTTGCCTCACTTTGCTGGAGTCACTAGGCAAGCCTGGGAGGGCTGGCGGGTAGGGAGCTCACAGTCAGAGTACCCCTCAGTCCCCTGCAGGGCCCTAAAAGGAAAGGTCCCATTCCCTGTGGATGCCTCTGGGTGGTGGTTAAATTATCTCTCTTGACAGCTGCAGGTAAGGGAGGGTAAGGGGAGAATGAAGCAATATGGTACCTGCCAAATGGCTCAGGCCTGTGAGTGTGAGGTGCCCAGAGGGAGCTGAGAGCCTGGTGCCCTGTCCCCAAGGGGCTCACCACTAACTGGCTGCAGCTGTCTCTGGGCTGGTGTTAGCAGGTCTCTCCAGCAGCTCAGGAGCCCACCAGCAGTATGAGATGCAAGGGAGGGGAAATTTAACTGCCCCACCTACCCTTGTCGCTGGTCTCCAAGCCTCTCAGGGTTTAGACCCTGCCAATGCCTTTCTCCTTCCAGTTCTGCTTCTCAACTTCTTCCCGTGGAGTCTTCTGTAGTTTCAGGCACTCTTCCTTCTGAACTTCATCTGATCTATGTTTATCTGCCTGTTTGTTTTTTTCACTTTCATCTAAAATCTGTCTTTCTTGCAGAGACACTCTGGCTGGCAGTTTTTCTTGTCCGCTTTCTTCTGGGTCACCTCTTGAGTTAATTTTTGAAAAAGATGTAAGATTTTATCTGGGTGCAGTGACTCACGCCTGTCATCCTAGCAGTCTGGGTGGCCAAGGTGGGAGGATCTCTTGAGATCAGGGTTCAAGACCAGCCTAAACAAAAGCAAGACCTCATCTCTCCTAAAAATAGAAAAAACTAGCCCGGCATGGTGGTGTGTACCTGTAGTCACAGCTAATCAGGAAACTGAGGAGGATCACTTGAGCCCAGGAGTTTGAGGTTGCAGTGAACTCTGATGACAGCACTGCATTCTAGCTGGGTCGACAGAGTGTCACTCTGTGTCAAAAAAAAAAAGACGTGAGATTTAGATCTTGGTTCATTTTTTTGCCTGTGGATGTCCAATTGTTTTAATGCCATTTGTTGAAAGTCTATTTTTCCTCCAATGTAACTGCTGTTTCCCCTTTGTCAAAAATTAGTTGGGCATGTTTGTGTGGGCCTATTTCTGGGTTTTTTATCTGTTCTATTGATCCATGTGCCTACCCTTCTGCCCATACCACACAATCTTGATCACGGTAGCTATAAAGCAGCCCTTACTGTCAGGTAGCGTGATTCCTCCCTCTCTATTTGTCTTTTTCGAGATTGTTCCAGCTATTTTAGACCCTGTGCCTTTTCCATATCATTTTTAGAATAAACTTGTCTAAGTCTACAAGTCCCCAAATGTTTAAATTAATTAAAATGTATATAATTTAATGTAACTTCAATAATTTATTTGTCTTTTTAAATTAGTTTGAGATATAGAGTACAAGTCAGGTTAACACACATGACTGGCACTGATGGACTCCTTGGCAAGTAATGTAAAAAGTTGAGTAAACCATTAGACTTTTATATTGTTTCAGGTAAGACAATTAAGGCAGAAAAAGAGGTGAAATTGCTATTTTTTATAGACTTCTGGATGCCATGAAAGTGTTACTATGAATACATTATTCAAATAATAAGAAAGACATAAGCAACCCAATAGATAAGTGGACAAGCAGTATGAAGAGGCAATCTCACAACAAAGATATGAAGAAAGATGCTCAAACTCTCTAGTATAATGCATAGAAATGCAAATTGTTTTATGTGTTTCTTAAGTACTTATAATATTTTAAGATACTTTGTGTGTGTATGTGGCAGATTAGATTGCTGCCAACATCAAGTAACCCTTCCTATTAGGTCACAAGTCAGATTGAACTCATTTGATTTGACTGAGTGTGTAGGAGTGATATAATATTGGTAGCCCAAAAATCAATTTAATTTCTCACCCAATTTATTAGGCTATTTTAGATTGGTGATGTTTTTCGGGGATTGCTCCCAAATATTACTAAACAACTCCCTTGGCATTTTAGACAAAGGCAAATCTGGTCCTCATTAGTGAGTCATTCCCTTTGGCTCTGATAAAACAAACATGAGATTTCAGAGGCACAGAAGTGGGCCGTTGACCTACTCTTAGACTGTAAGGAGAAGAGATTGTAAAAGTCCACCATTGTTTTCCCAAGCAGAGAATGCTGCTAATTCATTCCTAATGGGGCGAACATTTTAAATGTATTTACTGAAGACCTGTGGATCTGTGTCTTTTCCATCCCAGCCTCTCGCCTCCTATGGCAGTTGCCAATTGCCTTCCTATGGTTGCTGTGTTTATCAGTCAGGATTTTGTTTGCAACTGAAACATGACAATCTTAGATAAAAGGGAAATCTATTAAAAGGTCCTCAGGGCTGACTGAATTAATGAGAGGCCAGATGAGCGGGCTTGAGAAATGGGAATCACTTCAGGGAGGACTGTGTGACCAGGTCAAACAACAGAAACCCAAGCAACTATCACCAACAGGAAGGGTGACTCTGTGATAAATCTGGCCTCCATCTGTTCCCACAACCTTTCAGCCCTTGCATGAGAAAGTACAGGAGAGAGTGTGCCATAGGATGATCCAAGGTCATACGTCCCCTGAGCCTGCCAAGGCCAAGGTGGCTACCACCTCCTAATGAAAAGAACTGGAAAAAGAATTAGGAGATTTTTTCAAAAGGTAGATGCCACAGTCTGCATGGTGGCCATGGCCAAGAATAAAACTACCTGGCCCCATTAAGGACTTATTATTAACTTGTTAATATGGTACTCTAATAATACTCAGGGCATAGTTCTTGAGTCACTCTTGCTTTTTTCATAAGATTGCTCATTTCCATGTAAGAATATATATCTTACTAGTCTCAACAAATTACCAAGTGACCTGGTTTCATTAGCAATCAATAAACAGCCAAATATTGGGGAAGGGAGTGCTTTAAAGTATATTGAAGGCAAAGAACAGACTACCATGAATCACTTTTTTCAGTCATTGGAAGTTAAAATCAGCTTTAAATAGATAAAAATGGTGGATTTAAGAATGCATTAATATTCTCTCCCTCCCAAAATCTTGCTAAAATGATACAAAATGGTTGTACTAGTAAAGATCTCTCTCTCTCTCTCTCTCTCTCTTTTGGAGACAGAGTCTTGTTCTGTTGCCCGGGTTAGAGTGCCATGGTGTCAGCCTGGCTCACAGCAACCTCAAAAAACTCCTGGGCTCAAGCAATCCTCTTGCCTCAACCTCCCAAGTAGCTGGGACTACAGTGTACATCACCATGCTCGGCTAATTTTTTATATTTTTTTAGTAGAGACAGTGTCTCACTCTTGCTCAGGTTGGTCTTGAACTCCTGACCTCAAGCCATCCTCCCGCCTCGGCCTCCCAGAGTGCTAGGATTACAGGCATGAGCCACTGCTCCCAACCTTAAAGATCTCTAATATGAAGATTTTGGATGCTAGAAAGCAGATGTGAGTGGCAACTACCTTAGCAGAAAAGAAAGCAAAATCCAAAATCCTATCCTAGTAATGAGAGACTCTGAGAGAAACAACCAGTTTATCCTCTAGAGAAAAAGAAAAAAGGCTCAGGAATTGATCGTGCCATATACTTATAGGAGTGGTAAAAATGTGAGAATTGGTTGACAGTCTGTTGAGGAATCATTATAACTCCCAGATCCATGTTCCAACTCTGATCAGCTTGGCCACTGCCCTTCTGCTTCCCCTGTGGAAGACTGGAGGATTTTTTCCTTTGAAGGAGGCAAAATAGAGAGTCTCTGGACAGGGCTAAATCAGTTACAATGGAAAGTGAAGATGTCGTTCTAAAAACAAGGTGATCAAGTGAACATTTCCGTAATGAATGATGAGGCCCTGGCGTCTTCCCCTACACAGCTCCCAGAACCTCACAGCCAGGCTGTACTTTCCAAGCAAATCATTGGAAGATTCTTCTATGTGGATTAAAACTAGTCCAAGGGTTCAGATCTAAAGACATAGACATTGAGGGTTTTCCAAAAATACAGCCCAGCCAGATCACTCTAGAATGAAGATCACAGTTAGCAAGACTTACCTGTGCACTCAGGACTTTCATTCATTTTTCACTACTAACTCTTAAATATGAGCAAACACTCATATATATCAGTGTGGGTTATCAGGATTAAGAAGGCATTTAATATGAAAAACGGCGATGAAAACAAATGACAAAAGGAACTTGGAGGAAACGGAGACTAAGTGGGGAGAAGAAAATGTCAAAAACCAACATAAACAATATCCTTATATAGTAAAAGCCCTTGAAATATAAATACCAACTTTAAAATGGCTTTCCAGGTTCCATGTGACTAGGACTAAAAAACAAACAAACAAAAAAGAGGGATAAAACGGTTTATTCAAGGAGCAGAAAAGATACGGTCTTGGAAATAAAAAAAAAAGTGATGACAGCAATAAGAAAACTCAGTGTCATTGGAAGGTAAAGTTAGATAAATCTCTCAGAAAGCAAATTAAAAAGGTAAAGAAATGTAAAAGAAAATAGAAAAGATCAGGAAAACCAGAGGGTAAAACTAAAAGCTCCAATATCTGTTACATAGTAATACGAATGCTAGAAAAAGAAAATTTGGAAAACGGAAAAGAGGAAATCAGTAGCAAAACAAACATGAAAATTCCCAGTACTCAAGAGTATACTTGCCCACATTTTAAGAACCCACCATCCAACACAATGGTGGAAAAAGCCTTTGAAAAAAAGATACAACTTTGGGTGGGGCTCAGTGGCTCAGTAGCACTCTGGAAGGCATTGACGGGAGGATCCGTTGAGCTCAGGAGATCAAGACCAGCTTGAGCAAGAGCGAGACCCGGTCTCTACTAAAAATAGAAAAATTAGGGCCGGGCGCGGTGGCTCACGCCTGTAATCCTAGCACTCTGGGAGGCCGAGGCGGGTGGATAGCTCAAGGTCAGGAGTTCGAAACCAGCCTGACCAAGAGCGAGACCCCGTCTCTACTAAAAATACAAAGAAATTAATTGG
>CAUYPO010094189.1:0-28793 GCA_963574435.1 Cheirogaleus major | reverse complement strand
CGAAAGGGATGGGAACAAAGTTCCCCTTTGTGGCTGCATTGCTTATCTGTGCTTATCCCAAACTCTGGCTTATGGCCGTAGGCTTAAGCAACCCCATTAAGACCCCGAGTCATGGGACATCTGTGTCCTTAGGCTACGTGTTCCGGAATCTATGGTCATTGTTGCAATGCCTGGGTGGTCACGTATAAGGAAGTAACTTTGATTTTTTGAGTATAAGAATAAAATGACTGGGGCATTGGGTGCTGCAGTCTTGTACCATCTTTCTGTGTGTCTGTGTCTTTCTTTGTGTGTCTCTTTGTGTTATATGTCCATCCCTCGTCCTGCAAACGGGCCATGACAATATGTTTATTATAAATTTTACTTGTTCATTATAAATAAATTTAAGTATATATTAAGTTGATTATAACTTTTACTGATAAAAAGGATGTGTAGCAATCTACAAATACAAATAAAATGTATAAACTCATTAACATAGATCCTATATAGCCAATGGATTCTCATAGAATGCTCTCTTGGTTTTCTCCTGAACTCTGTATCTCTAGCTAACATATGGTTGCAATTAATGAACCGGTGTAGTTTGAACATGAATGTTGGTTGTTATTTTCATTTACTGTAAAGTGATGTGAATGATTTCTTTGCTGAATCAAATAATAGTTTTGAAGTCCAAAGCAGTATTTCCTCAGTTTATTTTGATGCTATTCACTGTGTGATAGCTATAGACATAGCACACTTTTAAGTTTAATCTGCATAATTAACATTTTTCTCCACTGCTTTTTTAAGTCTCAGAAATCAACAAAATGATAAATCAAGACCTAATTTACAACATTTGCTAATTTCAGTGTAAATAATCCTACCCTGGTTGATTTCAAGCTATCTATGTATTAAGAACATCATTGAGCACAAAGTTGGAAAGGATGCACACTAATATATTACCAAACAGTTATGATAGACCTAAATATCTTAATCATTAGGAAATGATAAATTTTGAGTATTTATTACTTTTGTTTTTAAAATAATTTAATGATAAATTTATATAATTTTATTTTTAATGCTGCCTATGTTTAGCAACCAGCTTGAAAAATTACTAAACGTTTAACAAAAGCCTATCACAAGACAGTAGGAGCCAGCACATCATTGCCTTCAATGTACCTTTTTCTATAAGATATAGCATATATAGTTTATAGTTATTAAAATCTCATTTTTAAAAAGTTATGGGATGCATGGATTATTTCTTTTAGGGTTCCACGACTTGATTTGGGAAGCCTTGTTGACTCTGATGATGAGGTAATTTTTACTTAGTATTTAATATAATATATATTCATACATAATATTACATATGGAATATGATAAGTATCATTACCTTTTATTTTTTAGGATGATTTTTCATATATTCCACTT
The DNA here is from genome assembly GCA_963574435.1 of Cheirogaleus major. Classification (NCBI taxonomy): domain Eukaryota; kingdom Metazoa; phylum Chordata; class Mammalia; order Primates; family Cheirogaleidae; genus Cheirogaleus; species Cheirogaleus major. Next base: position 27,395 of record CAUYPO010094189.1, on the reverse strand, counting down.
AGTGCAGCGCAGGTTCATTTTAACCCACCAAATTCATCTTCTTCTCTTGGCTGGGTCACACCAGGTCAAATACCATATACTCAGCATCATCTAAATGAACTGGTTAGTATTAATTTGCTTATTACCATCTTTCAGAATTATAGTATGCATTATTAGCACCATATCTACTGCAGAAGTTTTATTATATCTATATATTTGCCAAGTTTAAATATTTTATATATTCAAATCTTAAGCAACAACAGTGCTGGTGAAATAATTTTACTTTGTTTTGCATTTTTTTCACACAAAGGAATGACATTTTAAAAATTTTGATAAAATTGGTAAAGTACAGGTATATTCTAATATGGAATCCAGGGATTTTAAAAATATGACAAAATATTAGACCAGATCTTGCTAGTTTAACAATATGTTATAAGATTGGTCTCTTGGAAACGGAATCATACTTTAGGCTACTAGAATACTGTGGAGTAAATAAGTAGCTATGTGAATTCCAAGTTGTCTCCTTGGGACTAGTTAATATTTCAGACGTAACTAGTGTAAGTAAATATACTTATTCCATGGTGTTTCCTTGGGGCATATTTATACCTCATATCTAGTGTTTCATTTCATGTTATGAATACAGGTTCTGACAAGTATTCTAAGTAGGCCTTTCCTGTCTTTATTAGTCTTCCTCTTGTAGTTGGCTCTCATCATGTTCTCCTCAATTTCATTTTGAAAAATTTCATGAATAATACCCTAGTCTATATCTTGCTATGGTTTTTACCCTGAAGCGTTACCTTATCATTCTCTTCTGGGGTAGACTTGGATATCCTCCATACTTTTCAAGGGTTGGACTGGCTTTATATGCTCCTTTTGGAGTGTGTGTCCCTCCCTGAGTAGGTATTTATGCCCTCATATTTACTTAGTAGTTCTTTTAGGTTTCTCTTATCCATTGGTCTTATTATCTCTCACTTCTATAGAAATGTGGCAGGGAACCAAATAATATCAGAAGGTAGAATATGTCAGTAGTCTAGGAATGGCAACCAGTGCTTCCCAGCATTAGTGATCTCCAGTCCCCATGTCTGTTCTGGAAAACAATGATTAACAGTGAAGTTCTTCTGGAGCAGGAAAAATAAAGCTTATATAAAACTCCTAAGAAGAAAGAAAAGTCAATTTTTCTCCTTTTAAATTCTTTTAGAACCATTACTGATCTTCAGGTAGAAAACATGGTACAGTCTTACTGATATTTAGGATGAGTGCCCCTTCCAAGCAGTTCTATCTGCTCTAATTTGGTCAGTGATGCTGTACCAGCTGAATATTTTAAATATCATCTGTATTTAGAAAATAGATTATAATGGTCTGTCTTTTAGGCATAAATGCTAAGGTAAATGTCAATGTCAATAAGGAAAATAAAAATTATTTTGATTTTTTTTCTGGTGGATAGCATGCTTTTCTTTCTACAATTAGGAGCAAGATGTGATACCTGAAAACTTACCACCGCCAACAGAAAAATATAAACTAAAATATCAGCAATATGAAACTGAAATGAGAGATGGATATAAGCAGTTTAGTCAGAGAAATGCAGAAAAGACAAAATCAAATATCACTCATCAACAATCTCCAAGAAATAAGATAGATGAAAAGGTAATGTATGAGGCTTTGTAAATTTCTAACAAGATTTTAAAAAACTGCACATATTACAGAAATGTCTTTTTGTCTGATATGTCTTGCTGTTAGTCATAGTAAGATAGGAGCTAACATTTATTTCTGTGTTTCAGGGACTATTTTATGTATTTTGCTTAGAACTATTTCATTCTTCACAAAAATTTTAAAGGATTATTATCACCATTTTCAGACACAAAACTCGAGCCACATGATTTAGTTATCTTTTCTCTGTTAGAAGCTTTTCACTTGTCTTGAAATTGGAAATAAGACAATCATATATATATGTATATATTTGATTATATATATTTGAGATATACTTGATTTAGCTGTCTTGAACTCAGTTGGTCTCACAGTCTAAGTGTTAAAGTTGAAAAGTGGTTTCAGACTTTATAGTGACCTTGTTTTATTCTAAAACTGCTATCACTTCATGATTGTCTTTTGCCTCATTTTGGGAAAGTTATTTTTAACATCATGAATTACTGAACTTGTTATCCTTTCATTTAATATTACTTAGGTATGAATTCACTATTCATGAATATCAGAGCAAATTAAACATAATAAGTTTAACGGCTTTCATAAGGAAAAGTCAATCTTGATTTTTGGAAAGAATTGTTTAGAAATGTAGTGTACAAAAATACTGACCAAAAGAAGAGGATACTTGGATAGAATTCTTAATTCAGTTAACCTTCTATAAGAATAATATATTTTCAGGGAAGTCTGATGGTTGTACTTGCTTAGCATTTTCCTGTAGGTAAAAAAAAATGGTAAATTGATAAATAGGTGTATCATGTCAGCTATTTTTCTTTAATCCATGTAGGAACTATCTAGAAGTAAATAAATCGCACAGTGTTTAGCTGAAAGAGTAATAAAATTAATGGGATTATTTGATCTTTTTAGTCTTACAGGCATTTTTCTAAACCCAAACAGATGCACACAAATATGGTAACCTGGTGTCTATATTACTAGGGAAGATAATTTCACAACCCTTTAGCATCTGGTCATGTATTATTAATATTTGCAAGATATACCATGTGATATTTATATCACTAAATATGCTGGGAAAACAGAATGAGGGTTTCCATAAGCACTTGCTTTATTGAGTGGCAGCAAAATGATTCTAAATATTTTCAAAGTAAAACTTTTATTTCCTTGAACACAGTTCAAATGGACATTTGTTTACTTTTGGTTTAAGAGAGGAACAAATCTCATTTGCAAATCTTTCCATACAATTGGTAAATATATATATATATATATAATGAATAAACAGTTTTATTGAAGCCAATATGTGCATATTTTCTCCTGGGAAAGATACTGTTTTGTTTCTTTAATTTTTAAAGTCTACATTAAAAGTGTGAAATTATTATGTTTAATATGTTTTTGGTAGTCTTACAGAAGAACTTCTATAAAAAAGGTTTCCTTAGATTTTCTGTATAACAATCATATGTTTATGGGGTTTGAGCATTTGATGTCTTTTTAAGTGTATATAATTTTAAGAATCAAAACTGCTGTATAAATGGACTATTGGTAAATTCTGTGACAATTTCATGAATTAACTCTTTAATGGTAATCTCTGAAAATAAAAGAAGTCCCTGATACCAGAACTGTAAGCCCCTCTTTAAAGCAGGGAGCGATATGTAAATTGATTCACTTTACTGAGAAAGAAAAGCTAAGGTTACATATATTTAAGATCCAGGACAATAACTAATGACCATAGCTGATGGTTATAATAAATCAGGCTGATACATGAATCAATTGATAATCAGTTGAACAGTAAAATAAAAGTTTGAGCATCTGGTCAGGACCTCAGGCTGCTTCCGTTCATGGTGGAGGGTGAAGGGGAGCCAGCTGTACATAGATTACATAGTGAGCAAGGAAGCAAGAGAGAGAGGGGGCAGGTGCCAGGCTCTTTTTAACAACCAACTCTTGGGAGAAGTAATAGGGTGGAAATTCATGCACTTCTGAGAGAGTGCATTAATCTATTCATGAAGGATCCACATCCATGAACCAAGCACATCCTACTAGGCCCCATCTCCAAGACGGGGGAATCAAATTACAGCATGATGTTTAGACAGGACAAACATCCAAACCATAACATTTCTAATGGCAAATTTCCTTTGTTGAGTTTTCCTTCCACTTAGTATAAAAAGGTGATGAATCAATCTCTTGTCAAATTGTTTGGCTACCTAAAATGTAAACTTATGTGTGCATAATATGTTTTTAAAATAATGAAACATCTTTAAATAAAACATGAAAATCATTAAACTTCAATTTCATATAAAATATCTTAATTTCCTAATTGTACTTATTATTGATCATTCCAGATATATCTTTTTTCACCCATCTATTAAAAAAAAACCACCACTTAGTTTTAGAAATGATCACTATAATTCATTCATTTATTATTTATTATTTCAACAAATAGTTATTGAATGCTTAACTCTATAGGCAAAGTTCAGGGGAGCCTGGGAGGTAGATCAGAGGGCCTCATAAGCCGCGTAAGGACTTTGCCTTTTACTCTGAGGCAGAAAGCTGATTTGTTCTTTTGAGAATGCGTTTTATTGAGAATAGGGCAAAGCTGGAAGCAAGAACACCTTTGAGCAAGCTGTCGCAATTGTTTTCCTTTTGTAGAAGGTTGAAAACTAGCTGAAAGAAAAAATCCTTTTGAAAGTTTTTTTTCAAACTAAACATAATGTAGTGCTTTGCTTATACTTAAATATATATATTAAATTAATCTGCTCAATTTACCTTATGTAATGCTAGGCATCTTTTTCGATGCCTGTATAAATAAATCACTACATATAAAATACAGGTATATTAATGAGTAAATAAATAAAATTATGAAATGTCCTCATAAATTGATTTTCAAATAGTAAATATTTAACCAAGGTTCATTATTCATTTATTGAATAAATATTTATCACATACTCACCATGTGTAATCCTGTTTTGGCACCAGGGATAAAAATGACAGACAAGGTTCCTGTCCTCATGGAACTCACATTAGGAGAAGCGGGCAATGAATCATTAACAAATATATTAATATAATAATAATTTATATAGCAATCAAAGGTCATAAAGACAGAGCAGAGTGTGAAGATGGAGTGTGACCTTTCAATGAAAATCTAAAGTAAAAATAAGTCCTGGGGATAAAAACTCTTGAAATTTATTAAGTTTTTGACAAGTTTCTACTCTGTTGGGACATTTTTGTTGTTGTTAAGGTAGTTTAAACACATCTTATATTCTAAGAAAAATTTGGTGCTTATCTCTTTAGCATCCCAAAGAATTCTTACCTCAAAGATTACATCCATATTTTAATACTTTATTTATGAATTTAATTTTTTAATGGAATGGACATGCCCACATTTATTAATTTTGCAAAGACTTACCATGGACAATAATAGTTATAATAGTTGCTACTTTCTATTTAATACTGTGTCACATAATTTTTATAAGTGTCGGATACATATTATCTCTCAATCCTTTTGGTGAGGTAGTTACTATTATTAATTCCCATTTTGTCTATGAGTAAACCAAAGCACAGAGAGGTCATCTAGCTGGAAAGTGGAAGAGATGGGTTTAAACATGGGCAATGCAATGTCAGAGTCTGTACCCTTAACCCCTATACAAATAATCAGTGAGATATTCAGTAGTTATATATTCCCTTATTTTGTTAAAAACCAATATTCTAGTAATTTTAATTACTAATTGGAATTAGACCTAAGTTTGAATAACAACTCTTCCATTTACTAACTGTGTATCTCCAAGATTAAACTCTGGATGACTTATTAATAGTTTTCTCATATATACCGGTAGAAGAGAATAATAATAATAGCTTCCTCATTCATTTGTCAGGGGGAAAATTAGATAACATATCTGAAACACTTAGCCTGGTGTATAATAAACTCTAATTTTCAATTAAAAATAGTATAAATATGGGTATGATCATTCATTTGTTGCTTTCATGTATAGTGTGCACAAAGTGACGAAGCCAACACAGATGACCTTACAACTCTGGATAGGAAAGTCCTCTTACAGCAAGGTTATGCTGACAACCCTTACAGTACAGAACAGAGTGCAAGAAAGTTGGATGCAGTAAGTTTTCAGCATTTTTACTTATTTGCTAAGCCATTAAGATAATTTGCCCTCCTTTATAGACTTATAATTGAATATATAATTGCAACAATTGAATTTGGACTGAGATAAATATTCATTAATGTGAAAATTGAGTCCTCATTTTTATAAATGATTGACTTGTGTTTGGTATATATTCTGTGGAAAAATTGTCTTGAATCTTTGCAAGTTTGTAAAAATTTAGCTTATACTGTTCAAAATAAGATGTGAGGTCAATCTGGCTGTGACATCTGTCACCACATTCATCACCAGGGTTGATTCGGCTGATCTGGCTGGCTAGGTAGGTGTCACCTTGCTCCCTCAGGGCTCCATGGGAGTCCCTCCTGAAGCTGCACGCTCCATCCAAGGGGATGACCTTCCCTGATAGAGGGGGACCCTTCTTTAGTCAGGGGTATACCAGTAGCTGAGCTCCCCTGCTAGAACTTCCAAACAAGCTCTCGAATGTTAATTGGCCGCTATTAATGTTAGTGGGCTTATTTGGTGTTGCTTCCTTCCCCAAAGAAGTAGCTTACCTGGTTATTTTTTTGAAAGTCATAAGCTGCAAACACTAGAGAAATTCAGGCTAGTTAAAGAAAATGCTGGAAATAAAGTAATTTTTTTTAAGGAAAAGTGAAGCAGAACTCCAGATTTTCAATATTAACTTTAAATTATGTCTTTTACAAAGTCAATTAAGTTGATTAATATTGCTTAGACTAGTTCTGGCACAAATAGATAATTATGGCATTTCTGTAATGTCCTGGGTATGGGAACCATGCTACTTGAAGTTCACTGGCTACCCCAGATCCCCCCAGGTGATTAATATCTTAGATTTACCTGTGACAGATTGATGGAATGTCAGTGTGGTGGCTCACAAGTTGGGAAAACTCTGGTTTAGATAGCTAACTAATAACAAAGCAATATGGATTTAGCTAGTTACATAATTATTGTTATTATTATTTGAGTAGAAATTCAATATATATTTTATTTGGGTCACAATCATTCAGAATCAATTATGTTCTGAATTGACAGTAATGTGTAATCAATCTCTAGACAGGTGGACTGATTCTCTGTGGATGTCCTAAGTTGTAAATTTGTGATAGTTCTTTTATTAAAACCACATGCATATTGTTTTCTATGCCTATTATTATTTAGATATTTATGCTTAATAGAATAAAGAGTATTACCAGGATTATCCTAAACATTAAAAACTACTTTATAAGGCAAAATAATGTCCCAAATAAAGCTTATTTTGATATATCCTAAAGTTATAGTTGAAATGGATGTTACCAATATTCAAGGCTTATTGGGTATATAATATAATCGAAACCCATCTGGATGTTATTGGATGTCTTTTGTTTACAATTACATTGTTAGTGGCAATGTATCCCAATTCATCATTGAGTAAGTTTTACCTTATTGTGGTAGCACTTATTTATCTGTTTTTTCCTCCCAAGGAAATATTTATATGAATAAGCTTTCAAGGCATATGCAGTTGGCACCAATTTGTTTTCAAAATATAGGTGGAGACTTCCTTATTTAATTTTTAACTACTTAAACGAATGACAGAAGCAGTGAAGTATGGTTTTTATATCCATCTCGTCTAGTTCTTTTGTCATTTTTCAGTGTTGACAGTTCCTTGCATCAGTGCGACTTCTGCTTCTAATCTGCTTTGTGTTTCACAGACCTTTAAATCAATGTGCCTGAGGGTGGTTCTAACCTTTTCTGCAAAGTATAAGCCACCATAAACTTCAGCACTCAGGTGGGCTGTCTGCATGGGCTATATGATCGCCATTAATCTCCCCTCTTTGGCTTGCTTCTGGGTTGTCCATCTATGTCCTGGCTGGCTGATGTGGATATTTTCTGTATACAATTTCCATGTTTTAGTCAGTGTCCACTTTCTGAATCACCCTTAGTTATTATAAAATATACCTTGCTTTACCTGTAAGTTGTACAATTTTAACTTTTTAATTGCTATTGTAAAGTTATTCCTAAATAAAAACCTTATAAAGTGTTATGAGCTTAGAGAACAACACAAGATGTATTAAATTATATAAATTTTATATGGGACATATTTGCATGTATAAACTATATATCTTAAATTTGTACCAAACAACAAAACTAAATTCACTGTAGACTAACATTTAAATAATTGTGCTGAACTTTTTCAGGTTTCTTACAAGTTTTTACTTTTTCTTTTTCTGATATACCTTTAGGTATTTTTAGTTGATATTTTGTGTCAGTCTTAAATAAAGCATTCTCCCAAAGGTTACAAAGCCTCTATTTTAAACAACATGATCTTACTTGATTTCATTTATTAGAGTGATCAATGGGAATGACAGACATTTACATTCTAAAAATAGAATAAGCTTTATTTAGGCTTCTTAATTTTTTAACCTCTCTTATTTTCCCCTCAAAAGAAACATTTAAGTCATTATAGTTGCATGATAATCTGATTGGAATTGAGTAATTACAAACCTTTCAATTTGATGTGACCCATACTTTCAGATGAGTTGGGAAAGCAAAAAATACTATGAAGATGGTTTAATCAAACCAGTAACTGAGAAAAGTTGATTAAATATTATTGATACATTATATACAAAGAAACGATCATTATACTTTCAATGATGGGAGTTTTAGTTTTGTTTTGCTTTGGCTTAGATTTTTGATGTAAGGTTGAATGATTCAAACTCAGTTTTGGCCTTTTTGACTGCTAATAGTTTTAGATCAAATTCTCTTTGTGTCAGGGTTGGTATTCTTCTTGGAGCAAGTTAAGATGCCTTTTTGGAGGACATCTCTTGAGGGAAGGCAGGAAGGAGAGGGATGTTATACTCCTCCTCCTTTAGTCTGACCTCATAAAATGCAAAGATAGCTCACTGGAATATCTGATTATTTCTACCAAAATGTAAGTGCATTACTTTTTAGGAAATAGATAATACTGTACATTAAATAATTGGAATTTAAATTTGTTAATGATGGAAAGCAATCTATATTTGAAAAGGAAATTTGAGATGTTTAATTTATATTTTATGACTTTTTTGTTAACTATTGCATTGTTATGCTTTATGGACAATGAAATTGTCTTTATCTTCTCAGGAAATTGCGGCTGCAGAGAAGAAAAAACAGACGGTTGCAGAGCAAGTGATGATAGACTACTTATCCAGGTGAGAATTAGTAACTAATAATAGAAATCCATTTGGAAAGTTGTCATTAAATTTCTTTTTCATGAATGACATCCATATTCTTGGTCAATCAATGAGCAGCTGACTCAGAAGTTCCCAAACTTTCTCTGTTCATTGCACTCTTAGTGTTTTAGTAATTTTTTCACAGTACTCTCTTAGACCAATAAAAATACCTAACAGTCTATTTATTATTTTTGTCTAAACAATAAGTATTTATTCCTAACAACCTAATGAACATTTGAAAAAATAATACACATAACTTGAAAGAAAATATTTTAATTTTATTCTTTTTTACTAATGAGCTGTATGAATTTTTTTTGGCACTGCACAATCTTAAATTTTAGAATCATTTACAATGGTGCCACCCTAACTTTCTATTCTACATTGATTTTCACATATTTTGTTTTTTATTACAGCAACTGTGGAAAACCCAGCTTAGCAAAGATGTAACATCAGTGAAGAGGCTTAGCATGATATATTGTTGAAACTGTGAACTACATTGCACTAGTAGTTTACCCGGTGTGCAAGTGTTGTTGAATGTCACTGTGTTTCCTTCAAAAATTAAAAATATCCCACAGTGCCCCATGAGTTCACTGCAGGACCCCAGGGTGCCTTGGTGCTGTTCGAGAACTGTGAGACTGTCGAGAATTTTAAAATCCCTCAGAAAACTATATAAAATTTTAACACATACAGCGTAAAATTGTATGACAACATGGAAATATGGTGGGATTTCAGAAGAGAGGATGGAGTAATCTAAGAAATCATCAAGGAAAAAATAAGACCAGTTTAGCTATGAAAAAATTATTTAGCTAAGTGGCAGAGAGAAAGAGTGATACTCTACACGCATATTTTTCAAGTAAATTCTTTGAAACAATTAGTTATGCTGAGAGTCTCCAATGTATCTCCTTCCATGATCTCATGCATTTATTTGATTTATTTCTTCACCTCCAGCATGCCACCACCACTGTCCTTTGTAAGTTGTGCTATCTGTATTGCTAGAACAGTGGTGATTTCTCAGTTTTCATTTATTTGATGACTGCAACATCTGTTTTCATTGAAAATTTTCTTCTCTTTGAAACACTTTTCTTTTTTCCATGTGGCTTCCTACACACCACACTCGCTTGTTTTCCTCCTACCTTCCACACCTTCTCAGTCTCTCCTGGTTCTTCTTCATCTCACCAGTCTTTAAACGTGGGCATGCCGAAAGGCTCAATTCTTGGACCTCTTCTATATTTGCTTTCTGAGTGATCTCGTCCAGCACCATGTCTTGAAAGCCACATATATCCTGAACTAAGATATCAATTTAACTTTTTCCAATCTGAGTTTCTGAAAGTTTATTGCCCTCTTTCCCATGATGACCACATCATCTTTAATTTTCCTCCATGATAACTCTATTCTTCAAGTTATTTAGGCCTAAAATCCTGGTGATTACTTTGATTCTTCTCTTTCTCTCAAATCCTATATTCAGTTTGTCAGCAAACGCTGTAAGTCCTACCATCAAAATAAATTTACACCTTCTGCTGCACCATCCTTTTCAAACCATTTTCTTCTGTCTCCTAGATTATTTCAGCCTAACTGTTCTCTTTGTATCTGTGTTTGCCTCTTATTGGTTTATATTCAACCCAGTAGCCAGAGTTATCTATTAACAGGCAAGCCAGATCAAACCCTTTAGTAATTTCCCATCCCAATCATAGTAAAACCCATAAGACCTATGTGTTGGTTATATGTCACCACAAAACTAGTAACTTAAAAAAATCATCAACTTTTGCTCATGTGTCTTTGTTACTGAACCCAGCCGGGGTCCACTTTCTTGGTGCAGCAAAGTCAGATACTGATGCTGAGAGTTGCAGTGGGAAAAAAAGGCATGTTATTGCATGGTGCCAAGCAAGGATTATAGGCAACTAACATTTAAGACTGGAACTTTCTGATGGCTTACAAGCAAGGATTTTTAAAGACAGGGGTACATTTCCAGAAAGCAGAAGTTGCAGGCAAAATTGTACATCAATACATGGAGGTTATGGTTTGGCCCCCAAAAGGTGAGACACTTTGAAATGGGGGCTTACAGGTCATACATAGATTCAGAAATTCTTTGATTAGCAGAATGTAATGGTAAGGTGGGTGTGGCTCTCTCCAGGCCCCTCAGAGAAGTGAGAGTTCAGTCTTTAGTTCCCCCTTATACAATAATACAGTCTATCCATGCCTACCATTGGACCTTGTATCTTGCGCTTCTCTCCCTCTTGTCTACTCTGCTCCAGTCGTTTGGCTTGCTTCCTGTTTTGGAACATACCAGGTTCCACTCCTGTTCTAGGTACTTTGCATTTATTTTCCCTTCTGCTTGGAATGCTTTTCCCCCAGAAATTTACATGGCTGTTTACTCAGTTTACCTATATCTTTCTTTAGAAGTCAACTTGCTAAGACATACGTTGGCCACCAAATAAAAAACGTGTAGCCCCTTCCTCAAAACTTAGTATCTTCTTACAACTTCATTTTTTTTTCCGATAAGGATATGTAATTTACCTTATATTTTTTGTATTTACCGTGTTAATTATCTGTTTGCCTCTTTAGAATGTGACCTCCATGAAGGCAGGGCTCTTAGCAAGTTTTATTCATTTTTGCATTCCCATTGCCTAGTATGGTAGCTGTGCAGTAAATACATGTGGAATGGGCAAATGAATGAATGAACTGGAGAAGACTTGATTAGAGTCAGCAGAACTGGGTTTTAAGTGTAGGTGTATGACTAATTCACTGTTGGAACTTTCATATTTTTCTTTTCTATGTCTTGATTTTTGCCTCTGCCAAATTAATGTTAAGATTTCTTATAACTCTAACATTCTGTGTATATATATTTAACATAGAACTTATAGATAAAGTGCGAGAATAGAATAGATGCCACTTTTTGGTAAATGCCAGACTTTTTCATTTGGGAAATTTAAAAAATATCTTAATGCTCAATTTAAAAAGATTTGGTTCATAACTTGGCATACAAATGAACAGAATCTATAGTATATGGTAGAAATACCTAAAGCTTTTCCTGAATGTCCCAGCACTGGAAATAACCTACTAAATTTATAAATTCTTCTATTCCTGAATTACTGTTTCACCTTCATATTCTTTGAAGACTCATGATACCTTTGTAAAAAATGGCTACTCATTTATTCTTTTATCTAGTTCAGTCATCAAACTCATTCAGACTTGGGGTTTTGCCAGGCGAGTAGAAAAAAACCAGAGAGGGCAAGATTGTTAAGGATGTGTAGAAGTTTATATTTTGATGAATCATGTAATCCAAGCTGGGTAAAGAGGAAAGTGAGGATATGACGATAACCTATCTTTACCATATTAATGATGACAATAACAAACAAAAACCACAATATGACTCCTACATTCCTTACATTATTAATTGGATTTCATTTCTACTGTGGAGTTACTATAGATCTTTCTATTTGATGACCTCAAATCCAATTAGTTTCATAGTTCTTCCAGTGTTTCTTGAATTTGTTCTTTGTACTACTACATCTATTTTTTTGTGTTCTTTTTTATAGTTTTAGGTATATGTGATAATTTAATACATTCATATAATTTGTAAATATTAAATTAGTGTACTCGAGATATTCATCACCTTAAAATTTTGCCTTGTCAATTATGAATAATTTGAAACATTCAAATTATTCTCTTCTAGCTGTTTTTAAATGTACAATAGATTATTCTAAACTATAGTCACCCTATTGATCTATCGAATACTAGGTCTTCTTTCTTCTGTCAAATCCTATGTTTATGTCACCTTACTATAGACCCATACTATCTTTTTTCTAGCCTCTTGTGAGGCTACCTGATAGGCGGTCATGCCTCTGTATTTATTCATATTCAGTAGCATATGTAGTAAAAGGGCAATTGGGAGGCAGAGCCTTTGCTATTGAACCCTTCTATAATACCCTTAGATAATAGGCATGCTCCTAAGCAGTATGCCTATATTAACTAATTTATTTAATCTTTACAACAGTTCTTTGAGGGAGGTACCATTATTACCTCTTTTATATTAATAAATGAAGAAACTCTAGCCTGGAGCTAAATGACTAGATAAGACCACACAGCTAATTATTGTCAGAGGTAGGAATTCAACCCAGGCAGTCCAGTTCCAGAGTTCCAGAGTACTCTCATCCATTACACTGTGTGCTGTCCTGGTTCTGTGGCCTCGTACAAACTGTTTCTTTGCTTGTGGTGCCCTTCCTCCTCTTCCGGGTGTTAACTTCTACTAGCCTTTTAAGAATCAGTGCAAATGTTTCCTCTTCTCTACATCTTGTTTTCCGGGACTTCAGTCATCCTTTTCTGTGTTTGTTTCTGTTGTGGCACTTACCACTTTCTATTCTAATTCCACTTTTCCTGTGTTCTCCCCCCTTATATTATCAGACACCCATATGGTATCTGTTTGTTTAAAGACTAGTAAGAGAAAGACATGCAGCTCTTAGCTCCCTCCAAAATTTCAATTTATTTTTAGATAATCTGATGGAAAAAAAGATGGCAATATTCACTTTTTTATGGCCAGTATTTTTAAATAATTAAATTTATTTATATTTGATATATTATTATTTGAAGTATTATTTTGACAGTAACATAAATTTGCATTTGCTATATGAGCTTTTCCAACTGCTTATAAATATGTGAATATCACACATTATCAAGTTTCATTGTCAAACTTTCTATTTTCTTGTATAGGGCTGTAATCAGTGACCCAGAACAAAATTTAACCATTGAGAAAAAAGAAAGTGCTCGTATCCTTCCAGATTCAAAGACAGCCCCTGTTCGACTTAGAAAAAGAACACTGCATGAGACGAAGTAAGCAAATTTTAATTATATAAAATGAGGATGCACTATGCTATAAAAGTATTTTTAAAATGTACTTCTGTATCTAACTAAAAATTTTTTGTGTTTTTGCTTTTTTTTTTTAATATATAAAGAGAAGTGAAATTTTTAGAGTTCAGCTCCCAGTTGCCACCTTAAGATATTGGGGCCATACCTTATTCTACTTTCTTTGCTCTCCAGATTTTTTATTTGTAATTTGAAAAAAAAAATCTGCAGCCTTCAGAGATAATATATATGAAAATGTATAATGTAGTAACTGAGACATTTGTATGTGTGCAATATATGGCTAAATCTCATTGATATATTAAAAATTTGTATTCCTTATAAAGGTTTTTTTTTTTTTTTTTGCATTTTACTTTGTAGTGTATAAAATCTTTGAGTTGATATAGACTTTCATAGTCCCTGGTGCAGTCCACTTAAATTCCTCAACAACTTCGGTGACAACTGACATCTAGCCTCAGCTTTAATAGACAGAAAATCTACTGGTACTTACAGTAGCTCTTTTATATTTTTGGACTGCTTAATTATTAGTATTTTTTTATCCCTTTTATCTTTTTGTCTCATTCGTATTTTCTGAGAGCCTTCACTTTCATAGATTTAAATATTTGAAGGCATCATATATTAGTTTCCTATTGCTACTGTAACAATTACCACAAACTTAGTATTTTAAAACAATATCAATTAATTCTTTTATAGTTCTGGAGCTCAGAAGACTAAATTCAAGGTGTTGACAGGGCTGCATTCCTTCTAGAAGTTTCAGGGGCAAATCCATTTTCTTGACTCTTGCAGCTTTTAGAGGTTGCCTTCATTCCCTAGCTCATGGCTCCTTCCTCCATCTTTAAAGTCAGTGATGGCAGGTCAAGACTTTCTCATACCACATAACTCTGATATTCTTCTGTAGCTAAGGTGTACAACATGATGTTTTGATATACATATGCACAGTGAGATATGTCTGGCTTCTTTTACTCAACATTATGTTTGGGAGTTTTATCCATTTTATTATTTGTAGTTGTCTTTTTTCCTTATTGTTGTACAGTATTTCATTGTATAAATGTACCACAACTTATTTATTCACAGATGTGGATGGACATTTGGCTATTTATGAGTAATGCTGCCATGAGCTTTCCTTTTGTGCATGCCTTTTGGTGAACATATGTACTCATTTCTGCTGAGCATATAGTTAGGAGTAGAATTATTGGACCATTTAGTACACATATGTTAAGCTTTAAAAGATACTGCCAAGTAGTTATCCAAACTGGTTGCTGCAATTTGCACTCCCACCAGTAGCAGTATGAGTTTTCTAGTTGTACCACATCTTTGGCAGTGCTTGATATTGTCTTTTTCATTTTAGTTCTTCTTATGGTTGTGTATTGGTGATTTTAATTTGCATTCCACTGGAGACCAATGTAGTTGAGTACTTTTCCATTCAACTCTGTTGCTTTGTCTTTTTCATATTGATCTGTGGATCTTATTTATATATTCTGGATATGAGGTTTTTTCCTAGCTATATCTGTTGCACATATCTTTTCCCACTCTGTGATCACCTTTTCCTTCTCTTGGTTATATGTTTCTTAAAGACTAAAATTAGAAACAGGAGTTTCTAATTTTAATGTAGACTAGTTTACCAATCTTTCTCTCTAGAGACAATGTTAATGTCCTTTGTATCTTCTTTAGGAAATCTCTGCCTACCACAAAGTCATCTTTCCTCTGACTTGTAATGCCATGTATGCCATATGTCAAGTTGTTGTAAGTGCATAGCTGGGTTTTACACTCTTCAGTCTCATCTATCTGTTTTCCTGCATCAGTATTATCCTGTGTTAATTAGTAATGCTTTTCATTAGAGTAAATACCTGCAGCTTGTTTAAGGCTAAACAAGGACTAAACCCAAATTCCATGGGAAATGCTATGGGGGTATTGATTATAATTATTGAATTTATAGCTTTCATCCTCCCCACCCCCATGTATTCTTCCCAGAGGAGGAGAAGATAATTCGGATTTATAAATTTGGAAGCAAGAATTGGCACATGTTGTGCAGCCCTTCTTTCCCCTTTTTCCGGGGAGGCAGCTGCCTACTGAAGCAGACATTCCCTGTGCATTAAGTTTTATGGAGTTCCTACCTAATGGAAGTGAGTAGGTTCATCTTTAATTCTAGTGTTATGGACTTAGCTTACTGTTGCTGTATACCTAAGCCATGGTTTCTAACAGCTTTATCAATAATAAAATTTATATTTTGCACTTCAATGTTCCTGATTCTTCTTTCTGTACTTGTTAGGAACTTGGGTAGAGAGAAGTATTTGTGCCATTTCTTGGGCACCTAACACCCAACATGGCACTTTGCATTTTATAATATAAATGCATATTTACTTCTTTTATCTTTTTATGAAGACTGTAGAGCCCTTGAAGCTATTACTTCAATTTATCATTGTTAAAGTGAGTTCTGTTCATCATTGAAAAGTAACATAATGTAATGGTTAAGAGGAAGGTTTTTTTCTAGCTCTGCCATTTACTACTCATATGGCCTTGGGTAATTTACTTATCTCTCTCTGATTGTGTAAAATTTATTGGTAAAATGGGGATAATAGTACTTACCTCAGAGGAATTGCAAATATTGAATAAAGCAATACACATTAAAATGATTTTGACAATGACTAGCGTCTAGGAAGCTCTCAATAATGGTAGCTGTTATTGTTGCTGTTATTTTCTCAGCATTTAGAATTGTTCTAGGCACACCGCGGACATTCAGTAAACACATTAATCCCAGTGGATTAAATTGAATTGAGATGACTCAATTTTCATGGCTCTACTCTGTGTTCACAAACTCTCATTTGGTTTACAGCCTCTTGTTTTCTGTGTCCAGCTTCCTTTTTGTAGATACCTAGATTTTATAGAGGTATGACATTCAAGATCCCAATGACCCACGTACTTACTATTTACATTATTGCCATTTCATTACACTTGCATTCTTGTGGGAGGAATGTCATAAAATTATTTGGGAAGAAAAGTAAAGATATATCATTGAATCCTCAAATCTCTTAATATAAAAGAGATTATTGGTGGTAGGGAGCCAGAGTATGTGCATTTGGACTTTGCTTTGTGTTGTTAAACAGAATTTTAGGGCTGGCAGCCTTTGTGAGATCAATCAGTACTAACCGAAGGTCACAAAGAGTAAATAAACAACTGACCTATGCCAAGGTTCAGACTTCATCCAGTATTCTTTCTCCCTATTCTGTTAGTTGGATAAGGAATGTTTTCAGCTACTCATCATTAAAAACCTGATGGTGGCTTAAACTAGAAAGGATTTATTTTTCTTATATAATTAGCCACTCAGAGACAGGCCATTATTGGTTTTTGTTCAGTGGCTCAGTGATATGACAACTCTGGGCTGGCTTCCCTGGATCTTTTTGGCCTGTCTGACATGGTGGCTTGATGGCAGTAGTGGCTGCTGCATCACATCCCTGCCACATTCACAGGCAGGAACTCTTTCCATGCCACACTCTGATCAGGACAAAAGAAAGTCTTTCCTGGAAGCTTATTTGCAGACTGTATCCCTTAATAACCAATTGCAAGAGGCTAACAGCAAATTCTGTGGTGGGAGGGAGGCAAAGGAGAAGAGGGTTAGAAATGGCTTTTGAGTAGCCCTGCAACAGTGCCAGTCACAGATGTGCCATCTCTGCGCAATATTTACTTGTATAGCAATTTGACACTATATTTTCTAACATAAAAGTCATTCATGTATTATGTACTATATCTCAGGGTGATTTCTTCTGTGTTTGCTATAATTAACAATCTTAAAAAAAGAGACTTGTACCTTCATCTTTATACAGTCTGTACTGTTTCAAAATCTTAACATAACCTTTTTGTATGTTTATCATTTACATCAAATATAAGTACCTTTCAAAAATTATTGACAAAATGTATTTCTTAACAGGATAAAAACCCATTCTACATTAACCGAAAATGTGCTTTCTCATAAAGTACAATTTGATGGTAGGATCATATCAAGGTAATTGTGATTTTATTAAATTTTTTAATCCCACGATTATAAAAATGTATTTTCTTTTTCAAATAGAATAATAATAATGAGATTAGATAAATTTGTATCATTTAAATGAAAAATTAAGTGAATTTAAAGAAACATTTTTATGTAATATCTACTACTAATCTATTAGAAAAATACAGGAAACATGAACCTGTAAGAAAAATATTTTAATTAAAAATTATTTTAAAAGTGATTTTAAATAAATGTCTTTTAGAAAGACACTTAGAAATGAATTTTTAAAGGATATATATTACTACTAGAAGATTCTAAACTAAAAGTTAATCTTTATATAAACTGCTTTATTTAATTTCACTTGAATGATTTAACTTAATAGATTATTGATGGATGCAGCAGGTGACAAGGAAAATGATTGTTAAATGTGTTGTCTCAGTCTCATAAACTTCTGATAACACATAATGCTACTTGATGTTCTTTGTGTAGATAGCTGGCAAAATGTATTTTTAAATTATCATATTTGTTCAGTGATTTTAATCTTTTCTATGATAAAAGATAATAAGTATATATCTTTGATTGCCTTCTTGCAAGCTCAACATTTTTAAAAGTATTCCACTTTATCCTAAAAGTCTGTGTTGAATTAGTAATCTACACTGTAGTATATCTATATTTGTATCAGTATAAGATAAAGGTTTTTTCTCTATCCAAATCTAACTTGGATTGACACTTCAGTGAGCTGTGTCATGTTTTCCCTACAGCTTCTCGTAACCCTTGCTCGTTGCCACACACTCCAGGGAGTTATGCTATCCTTCTTTGAGATGCGCAATTTTCATTTAGTATTTAATTTGGAATTTTTCTATTTGAAAAATTTGATATCATTCTATTTTTCTAGAAATGGACACGATGCTTGTAGAGAGCTGATCGGGTTCTTTTTCACTCATGACCAGTCCCTTACAATTTATGAATATCGACAATTTGGGAAAAATAGGTATGCCATAAAACATTATTAGAACTCTCAAGATAATTCTGAGAAGCAAAATAGCTGTATATTTTTTTTCATTTAACTTCTAGAACAAGTGTGCTCCCTTTTATTCAAAAAAGCATTTGTCATCATCAGTGTGGACGAAGAAAAGGAAAACAGTACCAACTTGGTGATTTTCATGTTGTAAGTTAAGTGTATGTGTGCAAATGTTTAATACCAGGTGTTGGATTTTGTGGGGTCCTGAGGGAGTGGAGAGGCAAGACTTCTAGTCTTCAATTTATTTCTCCTCCTTCCTGAGCAGGGACATTTGTGTGAATGGGTTATGGGTTGATGTTTCCCCAGGAGTTTCTGCCTCCCAGGCTCCAATCTTGATTGTCTGAATCTAAGCACTGCAGTTATTCTCTGTAACACTCCCCTACAATATGGGTTGTTCCCAGGAAAGCTTGTCTCTTGGTACTTTGAAAGGCTTTTCAAAGCTATATCAGCGGGTAAATGGCTACCTCAGTAGCACCAGGAGTAGTGCTCCATCTACAGCAGGTTTATCCTTTGAGGATGCAGTTTCCTCCACGTGGAGATGTATTGGTTTCTGGAATTGTCATATATCTATCCTCCTTGTGATTTTCCCACCTTGGGAAATTCCTGGTATATAGTATGTCACAATTCCCTAGAATGAGTGGATTGTGGATAATGTTATATTTTGTATAGTGGTCTTACGTTTTAAATCATATTCACATACTGTGTCATGATTAAAATGCATCACTATCCACAGTGATCATTCAAGTAACAAATATATGTTCATATGCTAAGCACTAGGGATAAAACAGTAAGTTAGAACCGTTCCCTGCTTGCAGTCTAATTGGAAACACAGATAGGAGAGCCGGAAAGGAGGGACAATGATCTAGTTTTGTGCAGTCATAGGAGGCTTCCTGGAGAAAGTGTCATCTAACCTTGACTAGGAGTTAGCTAGGCTGGGATAGGGGAGATAAGTGAGGGTAGGGAGAGGCTTCCACATGGAGGCGTCAGCTCATGCAAAGAACAGAAGCAAGAAATCACATGGCTTATTTGGAGAGCTGGAAGTATTTCGGTCTGGTTGGAGTATCCAAGTTCAAGGTGGGGGTTGGAGAAGAGATGAGTTGGAACTTATTAAAAGCAGCCTATGTTAAAGAATTGCCTAAAGTATATTGGGAAGTAATTGCTTTGCTCTTATAAACTTGTCTTTTGTTGTAGGGATGTTGGCTGTGAGCCTGATCATGGGGAGGGAAGGGATCACCTCCTTTTTACTCCTACACATATATGTTTTTGAGATAAACAATTAGTCCTCAAGTAAGAGGGCTTGACAGCCTCATTTGTCACACATAGTTCATCCTTGATTCACTTGGTAATTGGAGTGATTTTCTGTGTTAGCTAATTGGCTTTATACAGAGGAAAAACAAACTCTTCACATCTTTGTGACAGGAGGTGGTTTTGCGCTTGAAGCAAAGTGCCTAAGGAAGTTAGGCTCTCCCAGCCTCTCACAGAAACTGGGAGATAGGGGCACTGTCTCCCTTGAGTTTTGCATTTCAAAGAGTGGCTCACAGGTCCTATAGAAAGACTTTTCTGAGTCATAAAGCAAATAGGCCTATCTAATTTTTAAACGAATTTATATACATTTCAAAGGAAGGAGAAAGTGCTTACATTATAACTTCAAATTTTCTAAGAAGCAAGAGGGGAGGGAACTCTATTCCGTTATAATCAATGGGAAGAATTATGCTCTATTTTAAATTTGTATTTGTCCTTACACTGGTATTGTTTATTTGAGCAACTCAGAAATTAAAATAATAATTTTCTAAGTTTGGATTAAGAATTTTTTATAGGATTAATCAGATCTGTAATCCCAGCTTCTTGGGAGACTGACGTAGGAGGATCGCTTCAGCCTAGGAGTTTGAGGTTGCAGTGAGCTACGATTGTGCCATTGCATCCCTGGGCAACACCGCGAGACCTGTCGCTTAAAAAAAAAAAAAAAAACAAAAAACGGTCGGAATTTTCTTGGTGAAGCTTTGATGCTTTAAAGCATCAAAATAAAAAAATAAAATTAGGTTTTATAGTTATGCAATGTCTGTCATCAAAGAACTAGGTAAAAGACTGTCATGACTCTCACAGTTCATCAATTTGTGGTACATATTTCTGTGGGCCAATAGCTCTATTTTTGTATTTTGGATGTTGTAATTTCGATTGAACTAATTTGACCTTTCTTCCTCTGATTCTTATAAAAATATCTGAGTTTCTCAGATTGCTGACTTTTTTGTTCACATAGATTATTAAATAGAACATTGTTCTAACTGAGAGATTGATTGTGAGATTAGTTGCTTTATTTTTCTATAGTATTAGGTGGATGAAGCCTGTGTAGTTTCTAAGTATTTTACAAATATATACCTTTTAAAAAACTTATTTAAAAAATTATTAAAGTATATCATGTCACATATAATCAAAATCAAATATTTTAAATTAGTTTTAGTTGTATTTTACTTCTTATATACTTTTTATTAATAGCTTTAAATAACTCATCTGTTCATTTCTTCAGGGTGCAACCTTGACATTTTTGAATTCTGATCATCCCAGCCTTCCAGAAAGCATAAAAGAAAATACATTACTTATAATCCGAATCACAAATGTTGATCAAATAGCTTTGGATTCTCTCAAGTAAGTCAAATATACATTTGTCATTTTGACGGTAAGTGAAAGACTATTTTCTTATTGTCTTAAAATGAGATTCTATTACAAAGCATTTAGCCTTTAGTTAAGGTTTATATTTCTTAAAAATAAAGCATAGTGATATGTTTCTATTTTATGCAATGTATAAAATAGAAATATGTATTTTATACATATTGCAATGTATAAAATATTAAATATAGTCCATGTGTGGGAACAGTTACAATTAGTTAAAGATTTAAAAACTCTCATTTTATGTTAAAGATACCTTATTAATTTGCCTTTGCTTTGAGACTTTTATTTTATTAAATGCTACCAAAGTAATAAGTTTTAAAAGATGGGATATTGGTACAATGTTACAACAATTTTCCCCACATTGTTATTATGATGCTTTTTTTTAGCATTAAAAAAATTATTGGGTCCCATATGCTTATAGTATTCATTGATTGATAAAATGCATAGTGAAAAAATACTGCTATGAATAAAAAATACTTTTAAATAAATTTTTTAGTCATAGGAATATATATGTATATATATTTGTAATATTATATATTAATAGAGTGGCCATATCCTATAAATTGGCTATAAGGAAGTCTGTGTTTCTTTGTCATTTACTGTAATGCTAAAAGTGAATGCATTTGGCAGGTGGGGGTTGGGAGGGCTTTTTAAAATAACATTTTTACATTTTATACCTTTGCAAGGTAAAACTGCTTTTAAATTTAATAGTTTAGTTAAATCTTTAAAAGACCATTGAAACAACCTCAAAAATTAGTATGTTCACAGGTAGTTCTTGGAAGATTTTAAGGATTTCAGCTCTTGATTTGATCTTTCTGGGCATCAAAGCAGCAGGCAAAATTGGGACTTGATTAAATTCTAAGCATTCTTCCAACTTTGAGGGTTTCTTTGAGTCTGGAGCAAAGAAGAGCTTAGAGTTTCCACACTCAAAATTGTAAAATTGCATATATTTTTATCATTGTGAACATGTCAATTGCAGAACTGCTTCTGTAGAACATCAAGAAGATATAATCACTCAAGAAGCCAATGATAGGCTGGTCATCAAGGCCATTCAGGGTATGTGTCATTACTTTGCTCTCAAGTAGTTTGAATTTTCAATCATTTTTTTGTAATCAGTAAAATAGTATTTTCCAGATATTTCTCAGTGGTACTTTCTATCTGTCTATTAAAAAAATATTTCTGTATTTAACATTTTATTTATTTATTGGAAATACTTTAGGATTATTCCTGCTTTAATTGTCCTAACCGAATAACTAGTATTATGTAAATTATGAGCTTAATAATTTTAGATATTGCTAAGTAATACAGGTTTTACTCATGAACTGAATAAAATGTAAAAGTGATTTTTGTAATATAATGCTGTCTTACATATTAGATAATATTCTAAAGAGATATGCGGTAGCCTAGTATAAAAGAAAAAATGCTAGACTGGGAGCCATATTTATGTTGGGGCTCTGCTGTTCAATAGACGTATGACTTTGGCAAAATCCTTCATACGTCTTTCTTCACCTCTAAAGTGGGGATAATAATACCTCTCTAATTAACTTTCCAGGGTTGTTGTAGGTATTAATAATAAACTAGATATATGTCAGCTTTGGATGCTAAAACATTTTATAAATTTTGTTTCTAGAGTCCAGTTTTATAACCACTGCAGTATATCAGGCTCTGATTCCTTTGTTGGATCTCACAGTCTAGAAGAGAGAAAATTATTTCTTGTGTATAACTTGTGTGACAAGTAATCACAGTAATCAACATATAATTTATGAATTTTGATGAATCCTGATTTATCATATAAAGATAAGGGAAGTCCTAGTAAGAAGGCAAGAAACAGATTTTGAAAGTTGTCTGAGATTGGTATTTGAACTCTGAAATATTCTTCATGCCATTGTTTGTAAACAGTGTATTCTATTATTGTTAATTATTGAAGCTAGTGGCATTTGTTCTTTTCTCTAATATATTGTATCTAATAACTGCTCTAGTAAATTTACTAATATTTTCTTAAGTAAATAGGGTACAAACTGCATTAGGTGAAATAACTGAGCTAGAAGAAGAATGCCAGGGACCTAGGAATGTAACCGCTCATGAATTTCTGGAAGGAGGGGTTACTTTCAAAATATAAGTATAGGATAACATTCCAAAACCTTGATGCTATTTAACATACAAGTTACAATTTGAAGATTTCAAACTATTTAAAAAATGTTGAATGGATAATTTTTGAGCGACTTGCCTGGCATCAATTTTGTAGTTCAGTTGATAAACAACAAAGAAAAGGAAAAAGGATTAAAGATGTGGGAGTGGTTAGATAAAGAAGTCAGACAATAAAAACAAAGGTCTTATTTGTAGCATTTAGGTTATTTTCTTGCTGATAAAGTGAAACATTATTTTCCTGTATTTAAAATACAACACTTTCACCACACAGTGGTGCTATAGTTCTGGTGTATTTGCATGTGATTTTATATTTAATCCTCTTTATTAAAACCATTCTATTTTTCAAAGTCTTTTGTCAGTCATACACAAGGTTTGGTTGAATGTTCACAGCCTTTATTTCAGTTACATCAACTTTAATTTTCTTACAAGAGAGAGAACTGTAGCTTGATGCATTTGTGCATAGGAACAGTTTCCATTTCTCTTCTTGTTGAACAGACGTGCTAAAAGAAAAACTACATAAAAGAAGTGTTCGTATTTTGACTGGATTGGGAAGATACTTTCAACAATTGGACAAGGAAGGAAATGGACTTTTAGATAAGGCAGATTTTAAGCAAGCTCTAAAAGTATTTCACTTAGAAGTGTCTGAAAAGGTATGTACCATAGAAAATTCTCTGTTGCAAATAATATGTTAGTTTTAGGTGACATTATTCCCTTTTCTACTGCAATTTTAGTAGTTCATTTGTTTTCTCCTTTATACCCTGTTGTTAGTGTTAAGCCATCAGGAAATAAGTTTTGTTGATTTTTAAAATTTCAGCTTTCCTCTTGTTGAATGTTTATTAAGAGCCTAATAACCAGACATCGTGCTAAGCTCTGAGACAACATACTCTGTACTCTCAAGATCTTCATAATTGAAGGAAAATGAAAATAAAACAAAATATATGTGAAATAGAGAATGTTTTCTGAACACATGGGATGGGTACTTAATTCCAAGTGGGTTATGGGGAAGGAAAGGGAAGATCACGGAAGCATTCCTGGAGGAGATACAATCAAGCTGAGTTTTGAAGGATGAGGAGGAATTAACCAGACAAGAGACAGAGAGGAGAGTGGATCAGACAGTGAGTATTTCTTGAAAAGGACAAGCACATGTGAAGGCTTGAATTAAAAAGGGAGTGCAGCCTGTTCCCCAAACTGCCAATGGTTAATCTTCACACATAATGTTCCCTCTGCCGTGAGTAATCTTTCACTAGGTCTTTGCATGCTGGATTTTCTCAACATTCAGCCCACAGCTTTCTCTCCCAAGAGCACTACCCTGACAGTCTGTCTAAAGGAGCACCCCCAGCTGATCTGTGGTCCTTTCTGTACCAACTTCCTGTTTTATTTTTTTCATGCCACTTTGTACATTTGTCTGGCTCGCCTGCAAGTAGAATGTAAGTCCCATCTGGGCAGGGACCAAACAGGGTGCTTCTGGCATCCTGCTCTTTTTCTAGCACCTCAAATAGAACCTGACATGTGGCAAGTGCTAAATAAATAGACAATGCATTATTTTGAATGAATAGATGTATGGAAGGAAGGAAAAGAGAAGAATGGAGAGAAAAAAGTCTGGTACATTAAAGTCTTGCAGACCACACTAAGAAGTTTGTATTTTATTCTAAAAGTATGTGAACTTGAAACTCATTTTCCTCAAGGATTTCAGATAAAAGACTCTCTTGCATTGTTCTCTTTTGCTTCAAATGTTTTTTGACATAGATGTAATGTATTACTATTTTGTGGAGGGAACATTGGAAATTGAATTTATGAGATTTAGGTTCATGTTCTAGCCTTACTGCTTGAACTGTGTGATCTTGGACAGGTCTCTTAACTTCACTGATTGACAGGCTTTGCCTGAGTAATTCAGAAATAATTGCTGTAGTCAGAGTTGATTGGAGGCTCAAATGAAAAAATTACATGGGAATATGCCTTATCAACTGTAAAATTCTGTGCCAGTATGATGTTGCCTAACATTGTTCTGACGTACCCGTTTTTTGGTTTTTTTAATGATGTTTAATCTTGTGGCCCACCTACTGATACACACCAGGGATTGCCTAACTTCACCTCTTCCTTTCATAGATTAAAAAAATAAAACAGCAATAGGAAATTAGAGAGCTGTGGCATCTTTGTCCACAGTCATACAGGTGTGAATGGAAAAAATACACAAACTGTGTTTTTCCTCTGCTTTCATACCACAACAATCAACACAGAATACTTCTGTGACCAAATGTGTGTGTGGGTTTCCTCACATACCAAGCAGCAAACACTAGCTGTGTGTTCTGTAACTCAATTCAATCCTGATGCTGTCTACCTGGAGATAGCCTCAGATCCCACAGATTGAGGGCTCAGTCCCGCAACACTGCACCCTCCCCTCCCCCAGATACCGGTTGCAAGCCTGGGCCTTCAGAACTTCTGACTGACCAGCTTCAAGTTGAGGTTCACATGACCACCTCTCTGGGTTTGACTAATTTGCTAGAGCAGCTCACAGAACTCAGGGAAACTTACGTCTAATGGTTTATTATAAAGAATATTACCAAAAATACAGATGAAGAGATGCACAGGGCGAGGTATGGAGAAGAGGTGTGGAGCTTCCATGCCCACCCGTGTGCCACTCTTCAGTCACCTCCACTGTTCAGCTATTCAGAAACTCTCTGAACCCTGTCCTCTTGGACCTTTTATGGAGACTCATGGGATAGGCATGGTTGACACCCACGCAGGAATGTGATTAGACAAAAAGGATATGATCTCATACTAACAGACTGAGTGGGGAAACTCAGCAAGGCCTGTCCGGATTTTTCTTGGCCTCTCTGTGCAGCATTCATTCCTCCAGGATATAGGGCAGGACACCTTCCAAAATGAGAGTCTTAATGGCCTACAATCAGACAAGGTAGGTCAGAGAATTTCTTTATTTATAGTCGGCTCCAAGACAGAAAAGTGAGTGAAGATTCCTGCCTTGGGGAGAGAAAGGAGCAGGTGAAAGGAAGGCAGCAGAAGGTCAGAGAGAGAGATTCTATTTTCTGAGGCCTGCTTCTGAGGCCTAAGGTGCCCCAACATTATAACAAGACTGTAAAAAGGGCTGCGGGAATTATGAACCAGGAACCACGGATAAAAACACATACACACACACGTATTAAATCTCATAATATCACACACAAGTAATTAATAACTGATACAGAACTAGAATCCAGATAATATGGCTCCATCTAGCACTTTTTCTGCATTACCACAATACCTTTTTTTTTTTTTTCTGGAAGGAATTTACCTCAACATCTTTTTTATTTTTATTTTTTTTCAGCTTACTATGGGGGTACAAATATTAAGGTTATGTATATTGCCCTTGCTTCCCCTCCCCCCTTGAGTCAGAGCTTCAAGCGTGTCCATTCCCCAGTTGGTGCACATCACACTCATTATGTATGTATATACCCATCCCCCCCCACCTGCCCGACACCTGATAGATGTTATTCCTATATGTGCACTTAGGTGTTGATCTGTTAATACCAATTTGCTGGTGACAAAGCTGAAGTCTCATGCCACTAGGGGAAATGCAGCAAAAATGTCTCCTGCCGAGAGCTCCTGAGGAGGCACAGAGGGGAAAACCCCCCTACCTTACCGTGAAGAGTATCAAGGCCTCTTTCCTGGCCCCCAGGAACCAGGCAAAGATCCACTACTTCTGGGGGAAAGATAGAAACAAAAAGCATCTGCCCATAGAGGGAGGGACAAGAAAACCTCTTGGCCCCAATCTTGCCCCAATA
>CAUYPO010094185.1:0-11301 GCA_963574435.1 Cheirogaleus major | reverse complement strand
AGATTATTTTACTGAAAAACATTAATTATATTTGTATATTTCAGCAACATGGAGCTATAGCTATTATTAAATATTTGCATTTCAAAGGTACGTGAAGGAAAATATGCAGAAGTTAAGAAAGTTTCCTTTGGTTACACAGGTCAAAATCTGCAACAAGATGAAGATTTTTATTTTTTTAAGATTTATTTTTGCTGATGTGTGGCAGAAAGAAAGGCAGTTAAGGCATCTTGCTGCACACAAGGTGGAGTCAGAAC
The DNA here is from genome assembly GCA_963574435.1 of Cheirogaleus major. Taxonomy (NCBI): domain Eukaryota; kingdom Metazoa; phylum Chordata; class Mammalia; order Primates; family Cheirogaleidae; genus Cheirogaleus; species Cheirogaleus major. The sequence continues at coordinate 11,047 of CAUYPO010094185.1, read as the reverse complement.
GTGGGGCATATCTGGAGCAGGCCTGGGGAGATTAGGATGGCCTTGCTCAAAGCTTGTGGGTGGGGGCGGGATTGTCAAAAGACAGTGGATTGTCTCAAATTGGAATTAAGGTCAAACATACATGCCAAATCAATGCTTCTAATCTGCATACGTACCAGAAGTCTAGAAGTCAATGGGATGGTCCCACAATAAGACAAAGTTTAATTAGCCAGGCCGTTAAATCCAGGAGTTAGGTGGAAGGAACAATGCCCCAAAGTAATCACAGTTCATAAATGAATGAATTTAAAAAGCTGACTCATAACAATAACAGTGTCAGTTCACAATCACATGTGTAAAAAAGATAACCTGTATAATCTTTCTGTGATTGAAATTAATATTCATTGTGAACACTTGTTACATAGAGTGGCTGAAATATTCTCTCAGTTAATTCAGGGTTTCACCATCCCTTTCCCCAAACTTGTAGCCAATTTCAAGCACTGTGTATATAGTTATATAGTATCATTGTTTATATAGTGTGAGGGGATCTGAGGTTTTACATCTGAGCTGGGTTGTTTTGACTAATTCATCCGGGAATGTTCTGAGATAGACATTTTCTATCTGGTCCTATTTATCAGTCCTTACAGGTTGCTGCTGAATTGTGTCTTGGTCTTGGGAAATGTTTGATTGCTAGTCCTCCCACTAGCCATCGGGTCTCCATGAGCTGTCTTATCCTCTCTCTGCCTATACATTCCCCGCAGCCGGCCAGTATTACTCCACTGGTCCTGGCATTATTAAGCCCTAGAAGCTCAGGACCTCTCTGTTTTCTTGAGTATTATCCGAGAACAGGGACTCCACCTCTGTCATTCTCTATTTCTCCTACTCTCCTACCCCAAACCCTGGATTTGGTTTTGAATAATGTTAGGGCATAGGACTGCCCTTTAGACCCAGAGTCCAAGTTCTTTGCTTGCATTTTCTGTGTTTCTTTTCTTCTATTACCATTCTGAAATATGATTTCCAGTGACAGTCATAAATGCTGCCTCTAACTTATAATATGAGCTCACAACAATATTATTAATAGCATATATTTACAACCTGTATTATTCTCTCCCGGTTTTATTAAGGTATGGGTGTCAGATAAAAACTGTATAAATTTAAGATATGCAACATGATGTTGTGAAATGATTATTATAATAAAGCTAATTAACATATCCATCATTTCACATAGTTACCTTTTCTTTTGTGGAGAACACTTAAGATCCACTCAACAAATTTCAAGTATGCAATGCATTATTATTAGTATTAACTATGGTCACCATGGTATACAATAGACTTCCCTAATTTATTCATCTTATAATTGAAAGTTTGTGTCCTTTGACCAATATCTCCCCATTTCCCCCACCCACCAGCCCCTGGTAGCTACTCATTTACTTTCTGCTTCTAGGAGTTCAACTTTTTTAGATTCCACATGTAAGTGCAATCATGCGGTATTTGTCTTTCTGTGTCTGGTTTATTTCACTTGGTATAATGTTCATAATGTCCTCCAGGTTCATCCATGTTGTCACAAATGGCAGGATTTTCTTCTTTTTAAAAGCTGAATAATATTCCATATATTTTATGTGTGTGTATGTGTGTATATATCCTATATATATATGCTATTTTCTTTATCTATTTAACCTTCAATGGACACAGATTATTTCCATATCTTATCTATTATAAATGATGCTGTAATGAACATGAGAATGCAGGTATCTCTTTGAAATAGTGGTTTTACTTCCTTTGGATACAAGCCCAGAAGTGGGATTGTTGGATCATATGGTATGTTAATTTTGTGTCTGACAACTTTGCTGAATTTCTTTATTAGTTAGAACAATTTTTTGGTGGACTCTTTAGGCTTTTCTGTTAGAAATAATAAATGAATTCCTTTAAGTTGCAGGATGTCATCTACAAATAAAGACAATTTTATTTCTTCCTTTTCCATTTGAATGCCTTTTATTTCTTTTTCTTGCCCAACTTGTTCTGGCTGGGACTTATAGCAGTACTATGTTGAATAGAAATGGTGAGAGGGGACGTCCTTGTCTTGTCCTGATCTTAGAGGAAAAGCTTTTAGTTTTTCAGTGTTGAGTATGGTGTGTACAGTTAGCTGTGGGCTTGTCATATGTGGCCTCTGTTTTGTTGTGTTATATTGTCTTAGTCTCTTTGCGATGTTATAATGAAATACCATAACTGGGTAGCTTATAAACAACAGAAATTTACTTCTCACAGTTCTGAAGGGGGGAAGTCCAAGATAAAGGTATTGGCAGATTTAGTATCTGAGGAGGGTTTGTTTTCTAGTTCATAGATGGCACCTTCTCGCTGTGTCCTCACATGGTAAAAGGGACAAAGGATCTCTCTGGGCTCTCTTTTATAAAGGCACTGATTCCATTCATGAGGGCTCTGCCTTCATGACCTAATTGTCTCCCAAAGACCTCACCTCCTAATACTATAGCCTTTAGGATTAGGATTTCAGGGTATGAATTCTGGGGAGACACAATCATTCAAATCAGAGCATATACTTAATTTGTTGAGGGTTTTTTAAATTACGAAAAGATGTTGAATTGTATCCAATGCTTTTTCTGCATCTATTGAGATGGTCATATGATTTTTGTCTTTCATCTCATTAATGTGGTATATTATACTTATTGATTTCATATGTTGAAACATCCTTGCATCCCATGAATAAAAACAACTTGAACATGATGTATGATCCTTTTAACGTGCTGTTGAATTTGGTTTGCTAGTATTTTGTTGAGAATTTTTGCATCTGTGCTCTCTAGGGATATTGGCCTGTAATTTTCTTTTCTTATAGTGTCCTTTAGTGTCTTTGGTATCAAGGTAAGGCTGGCTTTGTAAAATGAATTTGAAAGTATGCCCTTCTCTTCAATTTTTTGGAAGAGTTTGAGAAGGATTGGTATTAGTTCTTCTTTAAATATTTGGTAGAATTCAACAGTGAGGACATCAGATCCTGGGCTTTTCTTTGATGGGAAACTTTTTACAACTGATTTAATCTCCTTACTCTTTTTTTTTTAAATCTCAGAGAGGCATCTTTATTTTATACATAAGTTGCAGCATACACAAAGATTAACACCAGGACTAATATATATATATTTTTTTTTTAGGAATAACTTCACCTCTTTCTTAAGGTCTGTGCCAGATAAATGTACAGAGAGCAGCAAGGATCACCTTCCTAAAACAGTCTTTAAGCAGAGAGTAGAGATCTATACTATAATTCAGCAGCATGATTTTCAGGAAGATGGATTCAACAAGGTAGCACCATCTCAGTAATGGAGATATTTAACTCTTGCCACACAAATTAAAACCAAGTCTCAGTCACTACAATTGAAGGATAATAGTGGAACTTGGTCACCTCTCATCCTCTTTATTGGTCTGTTCAGATTTTCTTTTTTTTTCATGATTCAGTATTGGTAGGTTGTATACATATATGTAGGAATTTATCCATTTCTTCTAGGTTATCCAGTTCATTTGCATATTTGTTTATAGTATTCTCCTACAATCCTTTGTATCTCTGAGGTATCAGTTGTAATGTCTCCTCTTTCACATCTGATTTTATTTATTTGAGTCTTTCTCTTTTTTTTCTTAGTCAGTCTAGCTAAAGTTTTGTTGATTTTATTTATTCAAAAACACCAACTCAGTTTCATTTATCTTTTCTATTGTTTTTCTAGTCTCTATTTTATTTATTTCTGCGCTGACCTTTGTTATATCATTGTTTGGCAAATTTGGACTGAGTTTATTCTTCTTTTTCTGGTATATTGAGTGTAAAATTAGGATATTTATTCGAGATCTTCCTTTTTTCTTAATGTATGATTTTACCACTATAAATTTTCCTCTTAGGATTGCTTTTGCTGCATCTCGTAAGTTTTGGTATGCTGTCTTTCATTTCATTTGTCTCAAGGTAATTTTTTTATTTCCTTTTTTATTTCTTCTTTGACCTATTATTTGTTCAGGACCTTGTTGTTTAATTTTCACATATAGGTTCAACATGCCTAATCCAAAAGTCAGAAATCTGAAAAGCTTCAAAATTTGCATGCCATCATGATGCTTAAAGGAAATGCTAAATGGAGCATTTTGGACTTCATATTTTTGGACTAGGGATGTTGAACTGGAATGTATAATGCAAATATTCCAAAATCAGAAAATATCTGAAATATTTCTGGTCCCAAGCATTTTGAATAAAGAATACTCAACCCATATTTGTGAATTTTCCAAATTTCCTCCTGCTATTGGTTTCTAATTTTGCACTATTGTGTTCAGAAAAGATACTTGATATGATTTCAATCTTCTTAAATTGTGTTAGTGCTCATTTTGTGGCTTAACATATGATCTATCTTCGAGAATGTTCTGTGTGTGCTTGAGAAGAATGTATACTCTGCTGTTGTTAGATTGAATGCTCTATTTATGTCTTTAGATCCATTTGGTTTAAAGTTTACTTCAACTCTAATGTTTCCTCACTTATTTTCTGTATGGGTGATCTAGTCATTGTTGAAAATGGGGTATTGAAGTTCCGTACTATGATTGTATTGCTATCTCTCCCTTTATATCTGTTAATATTAGCTTTATATACTTAGAGGCTCTGATGTTTGGTGCTTATATATTAAAAATTTTTATATCCCTTGATGAATGGAACCTTTTTATCATTATATAATGAGTTTTTTCTCTTGTTACAGTTTTTGAGTTTAAGTCTATTTTTAAAAATGTAATTATAGTTATCCCTTCTCTCTTTTTGTTTCCATGCAATGGAATATCTTTTTTCATCCCTTCTCTTTTAGCCTGTATGTTTTTTAAAAGTTAAAGTGAATTTCTTGTAGACAGCACATAGGTGGGTCTTGTTTTTTTAATCCACTCAATCACTCTGTCTTTTGATTGGAGAATTTAATCCATTCATAATCAAAGTAATTATTGATATATAAGGACTTACTGTTGATATTTTGCTAATTACTTTCTGGCTATTCTGTAGTTTCTTTGTTTCTTTCTTTATCTCTTGTTGTCTTCCTTTATGATTTGATTTTTTTATAATGGTATGCTTTAATTTCTTTCTCTTTATCATTGGTATATCTACTGTAGGCTTTTGCTTTGTGGTTACCATGAGGCTTACATAAAACATCTTATAGTTATATGTCTACTTTAAGGTGATAACAACTAAACTTTGACTGCATACAAAAACTCTACACTTTTGTTCCCCCACCATATTTTATGTTTTTGATATAACAATTTGTATTTTAATATAGTATATCTATTAGCAAATTCTTTTAGCTATATTTTACTATATGTGCTGCTGAAATGAGCAGGTATTTTAGCTATATTTTAATACTTTCATCTTTTAACTATTATACTAGAGTTAAAAGTAATTTACATATCACCATTATGGTATTAGAATATTCTGAATTTGACTGTGCATTTAATTTGCCAGTGAGTTTTATACTTTCTTAAGTTTTCCTGTTACTAATTGGCCTCCTTTCATTTCAGCTCGAAAAACTCTCTTTAGCATTCCTTGTAAGGCAGATCTAGTAGTGATGAACTTCCTCAGCTTTTGTTTTTCTGGTAAAGTCTTTGTCTCTTTCTAATTTCTGAAGGACAGCTTTGCCAGATAAAGTATTTTTAGTTGGCATGGGTTTTTGTTGTTGTTGTTAGCACATATCATATAACTCTCTTCTGGCCTGAAATATTTTTGCTGAGAAATCTGCTGACAGTTTATGGATATTCCCTTGTATGTGATGATTCACTTCTAATACTTTCAAATTTCTCTGTCTTATTTTTGACTGTTTGATGATAATGTGTCTTGGCGAAATTCTCTTTTGATTGAACCTGCTTGGGAACTTTTGAACTTCATGGACCTGGATGTCTACATGTCTCCTTTTCTCTTTCTCTTCTTCTGATACTCCAATAATGCACATATTATTTCTCTTGATTGTGTCCCATAAATTCCATAGACTTTGGCCATTTCTTTTCATTATTTTTTTTTGTCTTCTGACCCTATAATTTCAGCAGACCTGTCTTCACATTCACAGTTTTTTTCCTTCTGCTCAATCTCATCTGCCACTGATGCTTTCTATTGCATTTTTCATTTCATTCATGTATTATTCAGCTCCAGATTTCTGTTTGGTTCGTTTTTTATGACTTCTATCTTTTTGTTGAACTTCTTATTTTGTTCATGTATTGTCTTTCTCATATTATTGAGTTGTTTAACTGTCCTCTTGAAGCTTGTTGAACTTCCTTAAGGCAATTATTTTGAATTCTTTTTTAGGAAATTTGTAGATCTCTGTTTCTTTGCTATCAGTTGGTGGAGATTTGTTAGTTTTCTTTGGTGGTGTCATGTTTGCCAGATTCTTCATGATCCATGTAGTCTTGCATTAATGTATGTGCATTTGAAGGAACACACCTCTTTCTGTCTTTACAGATTGGTTTCAGTGGTTAAAGACCTTATCCTGCCTAGTCCTTGGACTGATGGGCTGCTTCCAGGCTCACAGTTGCTTGGTGCTAGAGCCAGTTCATGTGGCTTTTGCCAGGTCTGTAGTTGGGTCCATGGTTGGCAAGTGTATTGCCAGAGGTGTGAGCATGGGTGGTTCCTGGTAAATCCCCAATGGAACAAAATTGCCTCTGCTCAACTATGGTTGAGCAGGGCTAGAGCCAGGTCATGGGGCTGCTTTGGGTCTGCAGTTCATTTTACAGACAGTAGGCCTATTATTAGGGATTTGCTGTATGTGGCTCCCAGTGGGTCCCTGAGTAGATGTCTGGGAGGGCAGGACTGCCTCTGGGACTATGATAGTATGGGCCTGAAGCCAGGTCACAGGGCTGTTTCAGGGTTTGCAGTTGGGACAGCGTGAATAAAAATACCCCTGGAGCATGGCAGAGTAGGGTAGGAACTGAGCCTTAGAACCACTTCAGGATCCATAGCTAGGACTGAGGCCAGTGGGTCTGCTACCAGGGCATGTACTGACATTGGTAGGTCCCTGAGCAGGCAGAACTGGGAGAAGAGCTAGAGCCAGGTCACAGAGCTGCTTCAGGATCTACAGTCAGGTCCATGGCTGATGGGCCTTTTATTGGGTACATGGACAGGTATGGCTCTTTTTGGATCCCTGTGTAAACAGAACTGATTCTGGGCTGGTGGTAGAGTGGGAGAAGGATCACGGGACCACTTCAAAATCTGCAGTTGGATCCACAAACAGCAGGCCTATTACTGGGGGCATGGATAGGCATGGCTATTCCTGCATTCCTTTGGCAGATAGTGCTGGTTGCAGGCCCATGGCTAAGGAGGGCTCTAGCTGAGGCCATGGGGGGATGGGGCTGTTTCTGGGTTTGTAGCTGGCATACTGGTCAGTGAGCCTGCCTTGGGCATGGGCCTGCATTCTCAAATCAGCCCTCCTTTTTCTTGAGCTGTACCAGGGTTATGCAGTCCCCTATTTGAGTCCCAAAGCTCCCCAGAAGGCACTTTTGTACATTGATGCCTGCCAAATTATTGTTGTTGTGGAGGGATATGAATGGGGGACCTCTTATCCCACTATCTTGCTGACATCTTTTCCTGAGCTCTTTTTTTAGCTGCTTTTGAAGTTCCAAAGCCCAGGTCCTGGAAACTCAAAAGTAAAAAATTTTGACATTTTTTCCTTTGTTCTAAACTGCCTAAAATGCTGCCTAAATGGGAGAATGGGTCATATGTGAACATAAAAAATGAAAAAAAAAGAGAAAGAAACCAAACCAACCAAAAGAAAACCCAAACACATAAAATTAGTGTGTATAACAAAACTAGAAGAGTACATAGCATTGAAACTTAACTGCTAACTCAAGTTCATAAGCCAAAAGCCTGGTTGCCAAAGAGAAGAAGAGAATAAAAAAAACTAGACAGGTTGTTATCAACGTATCTATCTTTTAAAAACATGAGCTTAGAAAGGTTTAAACAGGCATGAATTGAAAATGAGGTATAATCGTCATTGGCAGTGAGAGAGGATCAGAAGCGGGTCTAGAGGAATTTTAAAGGCTTGTTAAAGGTAATGACTTTAAAGGCAATAACTTCTTGCCTCTGGTTTATTTTCAGGCCCTGTAGTCATGGATGAGGAGCAAGTTCTAAGTGGTTAAAGGTAGGGAATGGACAGAAGTTCTGGCTACCAAATCAATCTAAAAATGTCAAGTGGGGTCTAGTGGATCCAGATATGATCTATAACAGTACTTGAAAGGGGTTCATTCTTTTAAACTCAGAACTTTATAATGACAATATAATGAATTAAAAATGACTGTAACCACACTGAAGAATAGACTATGTACAATTTACATAGGCTAAGAGTGGTGTGGTATAGTGGTCATAAATATGGACCCTGAAGTCCCATAGCATGAGCTAGAAACTTGGCTTTATCACTCACTAACTTTTCACCTTGAGGAAATTGCTTTGTATCCTAGAATTTCTGTTTCTTTACCTGCAAAAATGGGAACAATAATAGTGGCCACCCAAGAGGGTTATTGTTAGGATTCAAAGTTTGAATGCATAAATTTGCTTAAAATATTCCAGTAAGTCCTGAATAAAATGTAGCTACAATGACATTATTATATTATCATCATCATTATTAAGTGACACACTATGTATTCACAGCATTAACCTCCAAGCTTTCCTGCTAGAATACAGGCAAATCTTTATAAAGGTGTCACTAAGTGAAATGCATTGATTTTTCTTCTTTTTCCTTTCTAAATCTGTTCTCCTGATTCTCTGTCATTCACCGACTCTCCTCTGTGTTTCGTGCCAATTCACCTTCCATTCTTGTTTGTGTCTGAATGGTTACTTTGCATTGTTAGAAACATCCCCGGCTCCTTCCCACTTACAGAGGATTATCTATCAGTCTTTCTATCAGTACTTGCTTAGATTTTTTTCTTTTCAATTGTAGTCAGTATTGATTATATTTCTGCAGCTCTCTTCCTACTTAGGATCACCAGCATCTGTGCAATTGTTGAAACTTATAGAAGTTAGAGCTTATTCATTCACCAGCGTTTATTGAGCTCCTCACATATGCCAGGCACTGTGCCAGGCACTTACAGCACAGGGTTCCTGCTCTCATGGAGCTTTCAGAATAGACAGGCTCTGTAAGTAAAATGCCTGTTGCAGTCTCCTCTCCCCAGGGATGACTGAGGTGCATTTCTCCTTACCCAGTCTTCTTGTTCTGCATGTCCTCTGATACACTGATGAGGTGGGAGAGAGTTTCATACTCTGTTTTAACATTGAAATAGGAGCAAAGAGATGTCCACTGTTCCCCTACTGCACAGAATTCAATCATTCCATTATTCTTGTTGCTGTGTTGCAACATTGTTTCTTTGGCTCTAGTAGCACGAAGCCCCTGTAAAGGACAAAGACTTCTTGCTTTTATTATTTCTTGCACATTTTTTTTTTGGTGAGGACTTCAATGGGAGACTGGTCTTTCTAAGTCTGTGTATACTGTATTTAAAAATGAATTATATTGAACTATATGGACTTGGTATTGAAATATATGGACTTGGTATAGCAGAGAGTTTATTTGGGAACCAAATAATCTGGGGTTACAACCTAGACTCTTCAGCTTGTTAGCTGTGTGTCTATGGGTAGCATTATTCTACATAGTTCTCAGACTTCTATTTTATCACCTCTAAGAAGGACCAATAGCTCTCACTTTGAATGGTTGCTGTAAGAAAAGAGCTAATAACTGTAAAGACATTGGTGCGGTACCTCAAATTTCATACTTAAAAATGGAAACTTATATTGCTTTGTGCAATTGATGCTATTATTTATGTTCTATTGCTATAAAAGTCTATCAACATTTATTGACTACATGCCATACAATTTTGTGGCATGATTCAAAGATTAAGAGAAAACGTCCAGATGGCATTATCTTTTGGGTCAGGGAAAGCTGAGGAGGAAAATGAAAAAAAAAAAGAAAACAGGAAAAGGATAAGAGAGTAAGGGAGACTGTAGTCAGGGTTTTTTTTTTTTTTTTTTTTTTTGTAAAACATAAAAGGCCAGTCAAGCTAGCTTAAACCAAGGTGAGTATATTATACAGATTCTGAGCTATCATACAGGATTCAGGGTTAGAAGATGAATATGTACTTCATGAAAAAATGGAAAGTTGTCAGAAATTAAGAAAGATTTGTTTTCTTCTATCTTCTTGGTCTTGTTTTTGCTTTCTTGTCACATGGCTTCATGTAGCTGCTTATTTCTAAATGTTTATTTTGCCTTCTCTCTGAAGTCAGGTTCTTTCTGCTTCCTCATTAGCACAATTACACCCAAATGGCAGCCCTAGCTCCTGACAGGACAGAATCTTTTTAGCTCCTGCTGATTCTCAGTTCTGGGACTCTTAGTTCAAGTGCTCAAGTGAGTGGATCTGAGGGGACAAGCACAAGGGTCAGATGTCTACCTCTGATCCAATCAGCTTAGCCAAGGAGGAATGAAGTCATGTGATATAAATAGCTGGGATTAGAGAGAGAAGACGCAGCTCTCAGAGAAGAGGGCATGAGCTGGGCCAGCACCCTAAAATGTGTTGATGACAAGCAATAAGCTGAAACCCAGGACAGTTTGAATTCAGAGTGTGGAGTGTGGTTGCTGAGGAACAGTTTGGAGAAACAGTTTATGGCAAAGGTCCTGTGTGTGTGTGTGTGTGTGTGTGTGTATAAGAGAGAGAGAGAGAGAGTACAGAATTCCCATTCTTAAGAGGCCTAAATGGGAAGGAAACTAATCTTCCAGATACTAAAAATGGATCTAAGAATAGTACCTCGTCCTCAGCTGGAGGATGGAAATTGTTTGGAGTATCCAGAAAACTGGACCCTGGAGGACAAGGACTCAGAGGAGAAGGTGTGTGTGTGTGTGTGTGTGTGTGTGTGTGTGTGTGAAGCGCTTTTGTTAACAATTTCTTGGTGCAGCTTTAGCTTGTGCATGTACTCAGAGTGAGATTCCTGTACCTCTAAGAGGCCCAGTTCATTCTAACCGTTCAAACTTTTATGTGAAGTACAAATAAACAATAAAAAAGAGAAAGGTAACAGAAATACAGAAATGACAGAAAGAAAGAAA
>CAUYPO010094183.1:0-54466 GCA_963574435.1 Cheirogaleus major | reverse complement strand
ATTCAGATTCTTCAGGAGTTGGGAATGCACCAAGCCACTTTTGTAGCAGATAACTGGCGGGACCCTATGAGGAGCACTTCACTACACACATGCGGGACCTAATCTTAGCCACAGCGCCCCTGGTTGGCAGCTGTGCTCACTCCCTTTGTGAGGAAGCGGACACATGAGGTCACAGCCATATCGGCTCTGGGGGATGCCAAAGAGGGGAAAGAGGGAAAGGGATGAGTACGTATGCTACAAGGACCCAAGAAGGGCCTGCGAGCTCAGGGACCCATGCAGAAGAAAGCAGTACAGGGGCCCAGAGGTGTCTCGAACCCAGATGTGGCTAGACTTCCTACTAGCAGGAATAAAGAGAAGATAAACAGCCTAATTAGGTATTACTGGCTTTGTGGAATCAGCTGGCTCCTACCAGCAATTCATGAAAGCACCCAAGAGGTGGGGAGCTGAGATGCCTGCCAAAGAGACCTGCAATGTGTGGCTGCAAGATTTTATGGTTGAAACCCCCCTTTTTGATATAGACTAGGGATTATGCCAAAGCACTCAGTTAGAGGGGACCCCAGATGACCAAAGGCCACATGTGGAACTTGCTATTCATTGGTCCCCTACAAAAGTGCTGCAGGTTTTGGCCTTGGTAGACACAGGGGCTGACTGCTCCCTAAACTATGGAAACCCTGAGCAATTTGCTGGACAGACAGCCTACATAGATGGCTATGGTGGGCAAACTGTCGAAGTTAAACAAATGACTATTCCACTGGGGATAGGGCGTTTGGCCCCCAGGCCTTACACTGTGTATATGTTCCCTGTGAAGGAATATGTTCTGGGTGTTGACATTCTGCGTGCCTAACCACCTTCCTGGGAAAGTTCCACCTCTGAGTTAGGGTTGTGAAGTCGGTGGTGCATGGCCACCCCAATCACCCACCACAGGTTTTGCCCACACCTCATCATGTGGTATGCACCTGACAGTATCCTTTGCCCGGGGGGCACAAAGAAATTTCACAAACCACGTTGCAGCTAGAAAAGGCTGGCATAGTGCGCCCAGCTCACAGTCCATTCAACTCTCCTGTTTGGCTGGATAAGAAACCAGATGGAACTTGGAGAATGACAGTAGACTACCAGGAGCTGAATAAAGTAACTCCCCCACTGCATGCCATGGTGCCATCTATACTGGATCTGATAGATCAACTCTGACTTTGGTGCTTGGACAGTACCGCTATGTAGTGGACCTGGCCAATGCCTTTTTCTCCATAGACATAGCTATGGACAGTCAAGAACAGTTTGCCTTCAAGTGGGAAGGACGACAGTGGGCATTTGTGGTGGTATCACAAGGTTACCTCCACAGCCCATCCATATGTCATGGTTTGGTGGCACAGGAATTGGCCACATGGAGTCAGCCATCCTCAGTGTTTCTGTTTCATGATATTGATGATATAATGTTAACCTCTGATTCTCTTATAGATCTAGAAGAAGCTGCCACCAGTCTTCAAACTTCATTGGAACAATGAGGGACCTGGCTTGTTGGTTAAATTCTTGGGTGTTGTCTGGTCGAGTAAGACAAAAGCAATCCCCAAGGCAGTTATAGATAAGATTCAAGCCTTCCCCCAACGCACTACAGTGAAACAGTTACAAGTGTTTGTAGAGCTTTTGGAATATTGGCATATTTCCATTCCCCACTTGGCCCAACTGTTGCAGCCATTGCATTCATTGTCTAAAAAGAGGGCACAGTAGGACTGGTCCCCAGGGGCAGAGGTCTCTTTTATGGCAGCCAAGAGGGCTGTTGCACAGGCCCAGATACTACAAGTAGTAGACTGCTCACAGCCGTTTGACCTCGATGTGACAGTCGACTCAAACAGGATGGGCTAGGTTTGTGACAACGCCAGCATAAGCAGCGGGTCCTTATTAGGTTTTGGTCCCAGACTTGAAAAGGCCCCCAGGAGTGTTATTCCTTGGTGGAAAAGTAGCTGGTGGCTGTGTATGCCATCCTTCAGGCCTGTGAAGCTATAACTGGGCAGTCTAAGGTATTAGTGCATGCCATATACCCCATAGCAGGATGGGTGAGGTCATGGATAACCAGCCCATGATCAGGGGTAGCCCAGACATGCATTCTGGTGAAGTGGGGAGCTTACTTGGAGCAACAAGCAGAGTTCATCTCCAGCCCTTTAACTGCAGAGTTGCAGACAGTACTTGGTCCTGTTGAATTTGTGTCTAATGCTGACCCTCAGACCATGCTAATACGTAGGGAAGAGAGCCCATACCTTGAAGGATGGAGTCTCCCTCCTGTGGAGACAGGAATCAGAATAAAACTTGATTGAAAATGGCGCAGGGACAAAACATCCAATGGGCTGAATTGTGTGCTGTGATCGTGCATGAGCCGTTCCCTTTACATGTCTGTATTGATAACTGGACCATGTTTAAAGACCTTACTGTCTGGTTACCTACATGAAAAGCCCAAGATTGACTAGTAGGGGCTCCGCCCGGTATGGGTGGCTTTATCTTCCCACTCATTCGACGGGAAGGTGCATGTGGGGATGGCCATATGTCCCAGGGAAGGTCCTCCCCACCTTTACCAAAAAACCACATAATTGGAATGCCATGTTCTCCCACTGGTACCCAGTGAAATGGACTCCATGGTGATTCTACCTAGCAGCTATCTTTTCCCCTGGGGTTGAAACCATTAAGATAGACACAGAAGTGAATGCCCTAGCGGAGCATAGTGCTCAGGCACTGAATCAAACCCGACAGGCCTTGGCCCTCCTGATGGATGAGGTCACTCAGATGAGAAAGGCAGTTTTACAGAATTGCATGGCCCTTGATCTCCTCACTACAGCTCAAGGATGCACAGGTGCAGTCATACATACTGAATGTTGTGTATATACCTGATCACGAGGAGGATATTTCCTCTGCATTAAAGGAAGTTGATGGGGAGGTACAGGCCATCTGACAGTTAACTGGAGACCCACTACAGCAATGGTGGGAACGTCTCTCATCCTCCTGGCATTGGACCCTCCCTATGGGTCCCTGTGTGTGCCACAAAACTCATTGCCTAGGGGGTAGAATTTAAGGGAAACTGCATTTGTATAGGCAACAGGTTTCTTAGGCCAAACTAAGATGACTGCCACAGTGTTTTTCCCAGCCCAACCCCCTTGGCTGGCTGGCCTTCCAGGGAGGCATGAGTCCGCACACTCATGTAACCAAGGTGTTATCTCCTGTGTGAACCCATGTGATCACGCTTTCCCATGGCATCTTGCTGCTATTGTTCAGAGCCATATATAAGCGCTTGCCATATTCTCAGCCATGCTTTTTGCCACTGCTGTATCCCCCAACAATAAAGAGCATGTCTCACCTACCTGCTGCTACTCACCTTTTCTTCCAATTTCTGAAGGCTGCACTGGAGCACAAGCTAGCCACAGAGCATTCTCCTCACAACAGTATTTAAAAAAAAAAAAAAAACAAACTAATAGCTCCTGATTAAAAAGACCCAACTATCCAGTCATTCTATTCATAACTGCTATGTTCCTAAAAATTATAAGGGCAATAAACTTAGATACATCATCTAATAGACTCACCTCTTTTAGTTAGAAAACATTCAGCTTCTATTTGTTATTACTAAATTAAGGCCATAGGTTATAATGACATATCTTTAACTATTTTTTTGCCATTAGTCCTTAAACTTTTGAATATCAGAGGCAATTTCTTAGTAACAATTATTATTTATTATTTTATTGCCAAAGGTAAGAAACTCTATATACCCTATCAGATCACAGAAATGATAGACTTGTATCTATCATTTAGACTATATTCTTGTTAATCTGAATGAAAAAGGCCTTCGGCAACAAGATTTTTCTATTTGATTAACTCTCCAGAGAATATGGAAGCCTGAAAATCTTCCTTTGCACTTATGTAAAAAGCTTTCTGTTTTAAATAAAAAGTAAAATTTACTATATAAGGATAACTGAAAGTATTCACTAAAAGAATAAGGTATATTTAGAAATGTCTCTTCTTTCAGTTGAAAATTTTCACCTAATTTATTCAAATATATTTCTGAAGACAAAGTATTATTGTACTTCTAAATCCTTTTTTAAGGAAACAAGAGCATTAACTTCTAATACTTGTATCTAACTTTAAAAGTATAGTGCAATGCATATTGGCCTAAATTGAATGGTTTATATGCAAATGCACTTACTCTCATCTCTTTATCCTGATTCTTTCTTCCTTTAATAATTATCTTTTGGCAGCATTTGAATATGGAAAGTCACATTGCACAATTTCAATTTGACAAAGAATGCAAGGCAACTGGGGTAGACTGACAAAGGAAAGATTGTATGATACTTTCACCTGATGAAATCAAGAATAAAAAGAGAAGAAATACATCTGTGGATAGAGAGGGATGAGAATAAACATCTGGCAATAGAGATATATTCTACTTCTGAATCCATTTTTATTACCTTTCAGAGATTTTGTGTATGTGTGTACTATTGCATGTTGATATAATGTTATGCATAGAGAAAAGTTACAAGAATAGTACAAAGAACCCCTTATACCTTGTACCAATATTCAACAGTTTGGGTTTTTTTTGTTTTTCTTTTACATTTTCTTCAATTTGCTTTATTGCTCTTCCTCACCTTCTTCCCTTCACCCTTTTCTGTCTTACCACTCCCCACCTGTCCAGGGTGTGCACGTGTGTGCACAAATACATGCACACTCACAAAATTTCTTCTGAGCTTTTGAGAATAAATTGGAGACATTCTGCCCTCATACTCTAAAATTTTCAGTGTGCATTTCATGAGAATGAGAGCATTCTCTTAAATAACCATAATCTAATAAGCCAAAGAACAAAATATAACATTAATCCAATACCATTATTTAACCTACAGTCCATAATCAAATTTCACTAATTAATCCAATAATCCTTTATAGCTATTATTTTTTACCTGTCCAGGATGTACCCAAGATTTTGTATTACATTTAGTTATCATGACTCTTAATTCTCCTTTAGACTGGGAACAGTTTCTCAACTTTTTCTTGATCTTGACATTTTTGAAACATTGAGGTGGCAGTTATTTGGTAGTATAGCCTCAGTTTAGGTTGTCTGATTTTTCTCCTGATAAAATTCAAGTTATGTATTTTTGGCAGAATATTATGTCCTTCTGAGTACATCATATCAGCAACATATGATGTTGGTTGTCCCAAAATTGATGATGTAAACTTCAATTGGTAGATTACATGATGTTTGCCTGGTTTCTCCACTATAAATTTCTATTGTTTACTTTATAATTAATAGGCAATGTTAGGGGAGATACTCAGAGACTCCATTAATATCCTGTTCCTAATAAAACCTCCACTCACTAATTTTAAATTATTGGAATACTCTAACTCCATTATTCTTTCTACATTTATTTACTAGCATTCTTCCACAAGAAAAAGCTCTCCCTTCTCCCCATTAATTGATTTATAGCTGTATAAACTCTCAGGTTTTTATTATTAGTGCATAATTTATTTCTGTCATAATTTTATCCTAAAATTGCCCCATAGTTGACCAGTGAGAGCCCTATCAAGTTGGCTCCTATTAATTTTTTGATATTGCCCCATCATTCCTTGAACACTTTATGGATTTATGACACAACAAGGTATTCTAGAATCATTTTACACTTTCTCTGCACTAGTCCTGGAATCAGCATTTACTCTAAATGCTCTTGATTTCTTTAAGTGGAAAATGGTATTATACGCTAAGGTATGGACATTAAGTGTGATTAAATAATAAACACACATATTGATGAGTCTATAATGATATTTCCAATTTCCACCATCTTTAACATATTTGTCAATTTGCTTACACCTAGAAACAAAAAAGGTGGAAAAGTGGTTTTAGAATTGCTAACCCATACTACTGGGCTAAGCAAACCTTTATTAAGTTAAGCAAGTCTGCTTTTAAGTTAAAAATTTATAAATACACAAATCTTCATTGTACAACTAAATTTTATTTTTATTGCATATGTACACCCATATAATGCATGCCCTTATCAAAATATATTAAGAGATCATTTCTGTCTCCAAGACAGTTTTCTTTCCAATCCTCCATGGCAGAGTCAAACACTTTTCTGATGTCTTTTTCACCATAAATTGTTTTACTTGTTCATAAAAATAGATTCATACAGTACGTACTACATTATGCCTGGCTTCCTTATCTTACCCTAATATGTCTCTGAAATTTGTCAATGTTGTTGCCTGATTAGCAGCGTGTTCTCTTTTTAATTGCTGGTAATATTGTTTTATGAACATACCAAAATTATATTTATATGAGACCATTTCATGATGTTTTACTAAATATAGTACATTGCTAATATAAGTACCATCATCTCTAAAGCAGTATTAACAAATTTATTTTTTTCTATCTTAATAAAGGATTTAGCAAATAAGTAAAAAAAAGATTACCAGCAGAAAAGTTGCTAATATAAACTCAATTTATTCCTTCAATGAAAAATAGATCTTAAAATATGTGATGACTCAGGGCAAAATTTTCAATATGTCATTTGCTATAATTTAGTATCAAACGAATTGAATTTACAACCAAAAAACATAAGTTCTTATCCCAAACCTAGTGCCTGTTAGCCATGTGACTTTGGGCAAGTCACTTCATCCTCCTAAGCCTCAATTTCCATATGTATGAAAAAGAAAATAATAGAATTTCCATCATACAGAAAAATAAAAATCAAATGAGTTTAGTAAACGATAATGAGCTATACAAAGTGTTATGATATTTACCTAAAATACAAAGTTATAATAGCAGTTCTGTGAATTGAGCACCAACAGTTATTTTGTATACCTTTTTTTCTCCCACTTCAGAAGTCTAGCGTGAATTGGAAGCTTATAAACTGGTGCCATCAAACTGTCTGGGACTTACTTTGTGATTTCAAGAAAATCAGCTTTGGGATTCAGACTCCTCTGGCCCTGCTATTAATCTAATCTAGTTCTCAGGAAGCATAATAGGAACACAGGTAAGCTCCCAAACCTATCTTGGGTGTCTTGCCTAATGTTTCACAGTATAATTATTCAATCAGAATTTTTATCTCTGTTACCAAAATGTCACCCAGGATTTTGAAGTAAGGCCTGAGGATATCTTCAAACACAGCAGCAACATTAGGCGTTATGCTTCTTATATTAATTTTAGTCATCATCTCCATCCTCTAGTTCACCCAACGTGTTAAACAGATTCAGGTCAATTTACTTTCCAGAGGTTATACAATGGTGTTAAGTTATAATCTATATCTAAAGCACTTTCAATATTCAATAATGTGATATCTTAATGTGAATTGATAAGAACTGAGTGACTGCAAGTGGTGTGGATAGATTCTTACAGCTGTCTATGCAATATGAGATGATCTTAAAATTTAATTTGAGCAATAAAAATTGAACTAAAGAACCTAAGAAATGGAAATTTACCCAAACTAAAAAGCAGGCATGAATCAATCCCATTGCTGAAACTGTGCTGGGAAGATAAGAACATGAAAGTTTCAGTAGACAGTTTGCCCTGCTCTGTGGACTCCAGATGATTTAACATGACTCCAGTTTGCCCATTTTTTCCAGTGCCTTCTCATTCCCTGCTTTAGAAATCCAACTCCTGCATCACCTGTGTGCCAGTCTCAATCCCATAAAACTTTCTTTGTAACTGCCCATTCCAAAACTTTGTACTTACAAGTATTTCTTTGCAAGATTATTAATAAAACCAGTTTGGTTTTTTGATAATGGTTTTCCTCGTAATCTTTGTGGAGATCTTTACTATTTTATGAGGCTCCATTGTGACCTATTCAAGGTTCCTCTCTGAATGGCCCAAGACTTTTGATTTGGGACTCTCTAGCACTTCTAAGACCCTTTGACCCACTCCTACCAGGAGCCTGTCTTAGGCTGCTTCGGTAACCTTCCAGCAAGAGATATGAGCTCTGATCTTTATGCAGTAAGACCCCTGCTGGATTCATCCTTTATCTTAGAAAATGGTCTTTCAGGAACATTTTAAGATCTATTGCTACATGGAATATTATAACCAGATATTTTAACCAAATATAGTTATGTTTTCATGGGCTTATATAATAGTTAATGTAAGCCACCCCCTAGAAGATCTAATTAGATCTTAAAATGTTTCTGAAAGACCATTTTCTAGGATAAAGGATGAATCTAGCTGCACTAGAATGTTTATAGCAGCACAATATGTAATTGCAAAGATGTGGAAACAACCCAAGTGTCCATCAATAGATGAGTGGATTAATAAAATATATACAATTTTTATTTGTCAAAAATATAGCAGAAATCAATGAGGTATAAAATAGGAAATCAAAAGAGAAAAACAATGAATCTAAAAACTGGTTCTTTGAAAAAATATTAAAATAAATAAGACTCTAGAAATTCTAACTAGGAAAAAAGAGAGAGCACGCAAATTACTAATATCAGAAATAAAACATTGGACATAACTACAGATCCCATGGATATTAAAACAATTGTACTGGAAATTATAGCAATGCCATAAGATAAGGAAATGAAATAAAGGCATACTGATTGGAAGGCGAAATGAAACTGTTTTTGTGCACAGATGTTGTGATCATCTATGTAGAAAATCTGAAAGAATTGACAAAAATAATCCCAACAATTCCTGAGACCAATCAGTGATGATGGAAAGGTCACATCACACAAGGATAATATACAAAATTGAATTGCTTCCCTGTATACACACAAGCGGACATTAAAATTAAAAACACAGTACCATTTATATTAGCACCCCTAAAATGAAATACTTAGGTATAAATCTAATAAAATATGAATAAGATCTACATAAGGAAAAGTACAAAACTCTGATGAACAAAATTTTAAAAAACTAAATAAATGGAGAAATATTCATGTTCATGGATAGGGAGACTCAATGTTATCAAGATGTCAGTTAATCCCAAATGATGTATAGATCCAATGCAATCCCAATCAAAATACCAGCAAGTTATTTTGTAGGCATCAGTAAACTGATTGTAAAGTTCATATAGAGAGACAAAAGTCTCTGCACAGCTAACACAAATAAAGGAGAAGAGCAAAGTTAGAGGACTGACACTACCCGACTTCATGACTTACTATAAAGCTGTAGTGTACAAGACAGTGTGGCGTTGGTGAAAGAACAGAGATAGATCAATGGAGCGGAATGGAGAGCCCAGAAATAGACCCACATAAATATTGTCAACTGATCTTTGACAAAGGAGCAAAGGCAATGCAATAGAGCAAAGAGTCTTTTCAACAAACAGTGCTGGATATCCACATGCAAAAAAATAAAAATAAAAAAATAGAATCTAGACACAGACTTTACACCCTTCACAAAGATTAACTCCAAATGGATCGCAGATTTAGTATAAAATGCAAAATGATAAAACTAGAAGATAATATGGGAGAAAATCTAGATGACTTTGGGCTTGGCAATGCCTTTTTAGATATGACACCTAAAGCATAATCTGTAAAAGAAAGAATTGTTAAGCTGAACTTTATTAAAATTAAAAATTTTCTGCTTTACAAAAGGACACTGTCAAGAGAATGAAAAGACAAGTCACAGACTGGAAGAAAATATTTGCAAATGACATCTATTAAAGGACTAGTATCTGGAATAATGGAGTTTATATAAGAACTCAGAGTTTGTATAAAAAACACAAAACTCAATAATAAGAAAACATACAATTTGATTGAAAAAATGGGCCAAAGATCTTAAAAGACACCTCACCCAGCATGATCTACACATGGCGAATAAGTGTATGAAAAGATGCTCTACATCATATGTAACTAGAGAAATAGATTAAAACAACAATGTGCTCTCACTGCACACCTATTAGAATGGCCAAAATCAAGAACACAACAGCATCAAATGTTGGCAAGGATGTGGAGCAACTGTAGCTCTCTTTTATTGTGGGTGGGAATGCAAAATGGTATAGGCACTTTGGAAGACAGTTTGGTGATTTTGTTACAAAACTAAACATGCTCTTACCATGTAATCCAGTAATTTCACTCTTTGATATTTACCTAAAAGAATTGAAAACTTATTTCTACACACACACACACATACACACACACACAAACTCTGCACATAGATGTTTATAGCAGCTTTATTTATAATTGACAAAACTGAGAGGCAATCAAGACAGCCTTCAGTAGGTGAATGAATAAGTAAACTGTAGTACATCTAGATGGTAAAATATAATTCAGCACTAAAAATAAAGAACTATCAAGCTACGAAAAGACATAGAGGAACCTTAATTTGATATTACTAACTAAAAGAAGCCAATCTGGAAAAACTATGTACTATATAATTACAACTATATGACATTCTAGAAAAAGCAAAACTATAGAGGCTGTAAACAGATTAGTAACTGCCAGGAGTTTGGGGGAAGGAAAAGAAGGAGGATGAATAGGTGGCACACAGAGGATTTTTAGGGCAATGGAACCATTCTGTATGATACTATAATGTTGGATACACGTCACTGATACATTTGTCCAAACCCATAGGACATACAACACCAAAATGAGCCCTAAGGTATATTATGGACTTTAGGTGATGATGATGTGTCAATGTAAGTTCATCAATTACAACCAATGTACCAATCTGGTGGGAGGTGTTAATAACGGAAGAGGCCATTCCACATACCTCATGCTCCTATATATGAACACCTCTGTACCTTCCACTCAGTTTTACTGTTGAACCTAAAACTGCTCTAAAAAAGTCTTTTTTATATATTAAAAGAGACACAAATTACAAAAGAAAAAAATAAATTCACTTAAGTAAGAAAGGGGAGATCATTTAAATGGTGCAAGAGTAAACTTTCTGCAACAGAATGAAACATGGATATTCTCAATCATTTTAGTTGTAGTATATACACGTAGTGCATTTATGTCTATTTAAGCAGTTACTTAAGGGTTTGGACTAGCAAATTCTATTTATTTCAGCAGATAATTATGGAGTACCCTCTATGTGCAATACACTGCTCAATGTGCAGAGATTTTCCTATAAATAAGACACAGATCTGCCCTCATGGAACTTCTAGGCTGCCAAAAAGGTCGAAAATAAACAACTAATATATACCCAATAATTTAATTGCAATTGTGATGAATATTTGGAAGGAAAACAAATGGGGTTGGAAATTACAGGGAGGAAGGGAGAAGAGTAGATATGATGAAATCAATTAGAATTTCATTGAGGCAATTGCAGAAACTCAAGTGAGAAAAATATTAGCATTTCATTTCCCTTTGTCAAATGATCTGTAGGTCTGGAGGCTATGTGGGAACTTAGAGATCATAGTAAATTGTATTAATAATTATGTTAATATATACAATTCATAATATAATTAACCATTATATAATATAATTAAGTTATATTAAACATGAGGAAACTAAGTACCAGGGAGATTAATAGATTTGTTCAATGTTCTAAAAATTAACAAAAAACCAACATTTTTTTACAAATAATTTTTTCATTCATATTCTCATCAATTTGTTATGCTTCTCTACCTTCTTCCCATAATTGTCTAAAAGCCTAAAGCTTCACTGCTCAATGTACATAACTTTATATTATGTGTTAGTTTGTACATATACTGTCAACACTGAAGTGAGAAAACCCTTCCTGTTAATGTCACAAATTCTGGGACTGTCTAAGTGCAGTACTTCTGCTGACCCAAGGACTATCAACCCTGAGTCATCGTCCTCTGGGAGGGAGGTCCAGTGGCTAGAAGCCCCCCTCTCTGTCAGTCAGAGTGACAAGAATCTACAGATGCCTTCTAAATGGAAATTGAGTGGTTATAAATAAAATATTTTTATCCCAGGAAAAGGTGGGGCATTTGAACCCAGAGAGGATGGATTTAGGAGTATTATAATTCATTCAGCCTCAGATTTGTGGCTTAGAGGTTGAGACTAACACGTTCGTTTTGGCCATTACACACTTGTAGGAAACAAAGGAACTTTATATGCGCTCCTGCTTAAGAATCATCACTGGCCCCTATGACCTTCTGAGATAAGTGAAGAGTCCCTAGTCTGACCCCGCTAAGAAACAGTGCAGCTGTTTAAATTTCAGTCCCCTGTGAAATCTGTGGCTTTTCATAGGCTCAGCTCATCCACGTATGAGGAGGAATGTGTGCACACAGCACAGGTCCACAGCAATGCAGAAAAGTGGCATTGAGAGATTATGGTCTTTGAAGCTGGCCAGGTTGGCATTTGGATCCCATTCTGGATGCTTTATAGTTGTGGGACTTAAGCTATTTATTTATAACTTTTCTAAGCCTCAGTTTCCTCATCTGAAAAGTGATAAAAAAATTTGGCATCCATTTTGTACAGTCAATAAATGATTCATGGTAACATATATTTAGTATTTGCTACATAGATATGCTTAGTAAATACTGAGAAGCCATTTTTTTATGATGAATATTTCCTAATCACTGGTAACTGATCACTGTTTGATTTTTTTTTTTTTTGTAGACTCTTCCCAAAATTCTTGATAAGCTAGCACCAGCATTCACAATGAGCAGCTGCAGCTTCCTCGTGGAGAAATCTCGAGCCTCCACGGCCCGGGTGGTGGTGTGGAGAGAGATGGGGGTTTCCAGAAGCTACACCATGGAAAGCAGCTACTGTGGCTGCAACCAGGGCCCATACCAGGTATGTGAAGCTGCAGGACACCCATACTTGTGTTCGGCAGCAATACCCAGAAATGGGAAGCTATAATAGACCCCTCATTCCTGCTTTCTCACCTGAAAGGGGAAGAAGGCTCCAAGTAGAGTCTGACCTCACTACCTTCTCTTGAAGAAGAATTGGTTCGATTGCCTTCACCTTCAGTATCATCTGTGTTGATCCTGGAAGCAATGCATGCGTGCCTTCCAATTTGGTTCCTTAATCAGCTGCCCTCACCAGCAAGCAGCAGGGAGCCTCCCTTTGATGTGCAACTCCAACTTTTACAGAATCTCTGCCTGCCTGGCTTATTCTATGCATGAAAATCTGTCGTTGCCTTTTGCAACCAGTGGACTAGTCCCATATGCATCATAAATGGCATAGATTGGTCTATAGATACTGTCAATACATGTATCTATTGTGTTTCTCTGTCTTCTGTGCCAATCTAAATCTACAACCCTCTGTGTTATGCTGCTGTCTCCAGAGCACAAAAAAGTGTGCATGCATGACATGGGTCTCCTAGAATGAGTGGGTCTCAGACTCATATGCTCGTGTCAAGGGAAAGTGCTCTTGTATAAATCACATTCTTTCTACAGCTATATTAACTGCATGAGCAGCTGGATAGCTGCTGCAGCAGGCTGTCCTGGCTGCTCTTCCCACTCCCCCATAGAGGAGCATAAATAAGGGACACTTTGACAGTGCCAGGGTAATAGACTCTTGTAAATTTCTTAGGCAAGCTGACAGACTACTCCTTGGTGACTTCCATTAAACCCCAAGAATACCTGTACCTCACCAGTGTTAAGCTCATTGTGTTGGCTTTAATACTCTCCTGGAACAGCCAGGAAGCACTTGGCACCTATGCAATCCTGAGCTTGTAGAAATCTGTTAGTTATCAATGGGATTTCAAGGAGTAACAGATGATGAAAATTATCTAACTTCCCACCCAAAGAGTTTTTTTGACTCAGGGCTACTGAACACTCATTTTGACTCATTATTTCTCTCAAATAGCCACTTAGTTAGTCTAAACAGTTGCTTTAAAGAATTATTTTTTTACCAAATTAATAAATTAGTAGGCCAAATTAATCCCATTTACCCACATTAATGTAGATGCAGAATAAGAAGAGTAGAGATCATTGGATGTACATGGGATTGGGCACCAAAGACCTCACTCTTCTGCTAACCAACAGTGTTGAAAGGTAGTTACCACCATGAACCTATGTTTCATATGTCAAATGTGGATATCAATGACGATTCTTCTACTTCCTGCCATACAAGATCTCTGTGAAGGCCGAAAGAAAATACATATATGAATGTCCTTGGAGGTTATATCATAAGAGATCTGCTCACTCTCTTGTCATTCAAAACCTAAAAGATTGGTAAAATAAGCCTGGCATAGTGTGACCTAAGGCATTATGGATATAGGTTTGTGTCTCTCTAACTGTAAGCCTCTGATGGAACCGAGCCAGTTATTTGTTTAAAAGACAACTCCATGCAGCCCTTCACAGATTTATTGGATTGGTGACTTTTATTGACTTTGTTTCTCCAAGTACCAACTCAGACTAACAGCTTCTAGTCACATAAGTATCAATGCCATTCACTATAAATCACCTGGAAACTCAGTCCTTTGAAGCTGTTTGAAAACTAAATGACTCATAGGCTCAGGCCCTCACCAACTCTCTATCTTCCATGCAATGTACATAGTGGCTGTTGGCAATGACAAAAAATGAAAGAGGCTCACCCAACGGGACAGCTTTCAGGTTTGGGCACAGGATTTATCTCGTGAAATTTTCCACTTGGTTTTCGCATGGGGTCTCTAGAAGGAAGACTGGAGAGAGAACTGGCTAGAGAAAACACTAACAGTGCCAGACCTGATTTTGGTTTAACAATCCCATTCTCAATATGAAACACCTTCTGAATGGATTGGTTTTCTCCTTCCTTTTGTTTTCCTGTCCTTACAACCATTGTTTAGTAACTGAGCAGAATTGCAGACAGTGAGCGAGGGAATGGTGAGTAATTCTACATATGGGAGGGCCCACCCCATGGGATGGAAGCCAGCCCAGAGTTGGGTGTTTTGGTGATTTTTATTTGAAGTATATAATGAAGTTCATGAGCTATAAAGCAGTATAGAAATTTCCATCCTGAACATATTGCAAATGATTTTTGTACATTGAGAAGCTGAGTCCCAATTGAGTCTTGAGGTTATTATTCTAAGGTCATCTTTCCATTTTTTGTTTAGCATTACCATTTATCCAAAAGATGGAGGAACCTTAAATACACCCAGGAGGGGCATTCCTTCCTGCCTTCATAAGAATATAAATATTTTTGCAGTTTCTCTGGTTAACACGACTTTAAAGTAGTTCCAATCATTTCTCCCCCAGCACACTAAGTACCTGATTTGTTAGTATTGAAATGAAATATCATTTCTTACAGTGACATTTATGTTGGAACTGCTTTAAAGAACATAAGCTATTACCTTCAAATAATTATTATTAATATGATATTTTCTCTTCTATTTTCCATTCTATAGTAGGCTAATTTTAAAAAAACATTCTCCTGCTTTTGTTTCTTTGGGATACAGTCTCTGCTGATAGGTCATAGGCTTAGATCTATAATTTGTATTTAATGTGGAAATCCCACCCACTGAGAGATTTACTTTACCTATTAGGGACTGGCCCAAAGCTATTGAGGCTGTTGAGAGAAAAGCCAAAATGGAATGATGCATCCTTTAGGGGCTCATTTTTTAGAGGCGTCCAGTCTATGTGGACAGCTGTGTGCTGAGTGTTTGTGACCTGAGGTCACATACACAGTGTGTTTGCACATGCAAAGGCATGTGGCTGGGCCCCAGGGGCTGCTGGTGGCTTAGGAGGATGATGTGAGTACTTACACCTAAGCAGGCTGTCGACTTGCTCCTTGGCAACATGCTAACTTGTGGGACAGCAAAGTGGTTCTTAGTCAGAGAAGGGCAGAAGATGGGGACTCAGTTGAGGTTCGAAGAGTGGCCCAATTGGTGTTTAAATTCTCTATACCCATAAGCTGCCTCCCCTGTACTGCAGGCCCTCTGTGCAATCCATCCTCTTCAACCCCCACAGAGGGATCTTGCAGTAACACAAATCTGCTCAAGGCACAGTACTGCCCACAACCCTTACAAGTGTCTTCATTACATGTAGATAAAATCCACCTCCTGATCTCGACATGTGAGGCCTTTTACAATCTCTTCTTTTGTATATATATATTCTGTGCTTCATACAGTATAGGGTAGGTATTAAAAATGTGTGATGACTGACGAATGAATGAATAAGTGAACAAATGAATAAATGGCAATTTCCAGGTGGTCAAATGATTATCCTCTCTGTCATGGGTAACTAGAAAAGGAGAAGAAATTACTATGGTCCACATGTGATCAGAAACCATTCTAAGATGGATATTTAAGAGTTGTTGCAATTGGCGGAAATGGAAAATGTTTGGGTGGGAAAAGGAAAAGCATAAGAATGCAGTGCTGAGACCTCTCAGACCTGTCACTAGATACATGATTTGAGAGCACCCAATGGAATCTTTCCCACAGTAAGGCAATTCTAGTCCAGGTGTGGAATCTCTCATGGCCACATTCTAATAACATGATGATTAGGCAGAAAGACTTCATCCATACACATGGTGGATGTTGCAGTCTATCCTCTAGATCCCTCCTTAGGACCCAGGCACTCATTTCCCCTGGCTGTTCACAGCCTTGTCCATCACCAGGAATTGCCTGTAGCTGAAGGAAGCTGCCTTGCCCAAAGCTATGGCTCCTCCCTACGGGCAGCCTGTATTCAGTGGCTGGTCTATGTGGGGGGGGGGTACAAAGGCCTGGCCTCCTTGCCTCAGTTGAGACAACTCCAAAGGGCTATTCCAGCTCTAGTGCTCCCTGTAGGATCAGCTGGGACCTCTGCTGCAATTGCATTGCCGTTCAACCTCCTCTGCCCAGTACTGCTTTCTTCGTCACTCACAGACATAGTAGCAGTAAGCACTCCCTAGAAGTTCTCCTGCATGCAAATCTCAGAGTTTCAGAGGCTGTTTCCCAGGGTAAACAACTTATAATAGTATCAAAAGGGATTAAATTGGAAAACATAAATGTTGGAACTAAGCACTTAAACTGTTAAGATGGTTTGATAGGGATGAATTGTATAGGAAATTCAATTATCTGAACTCAGCATTCAAGGCTCCCAGTCCCAGTGTTGGTTTTTGTTTTTGTTTTTTTCAATTACTACTCTGCTTGCCTCAGCTGTTCAGGGAGCAAAGCTCCCCCAACCCCTCCTCACAGAACCAGAGACTGCAGCTCAGGGCAGGGTTTCTTGTAGTGGTCTGGAATGTAGGCTGGGTGTATTAGTTTCCTGTGGCTGCCACAACAAAGTACCACAAACTAGATGGCTTAAAACAACATAAATTTGTTCGCTCACAGTTCTGGAGCCTACAAGTCTGAAATCAAGGTGTCAGCAGTGCCACATTCTCTCTAATGGTGTTTGTTTGGTGCCTTTCGCATAGCTTCTGGTGTTGCCAGAAATCCTTGGCGTTCTTTGGGTTGTAGACATACAACTCCAGTCTCTTCTTTTGTGGTCTTCTCCATGTGTGTGCCTCTGTCTCTGTGTGTCTCCTTCTTATAAGGACACCAGTCATATTGGCTTCAGGGCCTCCCTACTCCAGTACTGCCTCATCTCAACTAATTAAATCTGCAATAACCCTATTTCCATATCACATTCTGAGGCTCTGAGAAGGAGATGAATTGGGGGTTGGGGAGGACACGATTCAACCTAATACATGAATATGCTGGTCATGCAACAAGACACAGAGTATATAGACCCAAGAGTTAAGGAAAGGTTTTTATTCCTATCTTAATTTTACTATGCTGTGAATCCCCGAATATATTGTAACAGTTCTTGTTTTCTCTCTACCTCATGATGAGGAAAATAAGAAGGTTCAGAGTTTCTTGGAACATCTTGGAAGACAAGTCTAAAAACCATGCTATGTGTGATGGGTGCTGATTAACTGCTTGGGTATTATAATATACAATGTTAAAGTAGCAATAATGATGATAAACGTATCTGTTGTATTACTGTGTGCTAAGGCATTTACATATATTAAATTAGTCTATACCTGATACTGTATGACAAAGCACTACAAAATCATTTTTCATTATTATTACTATCATTATTTCTATTATATAAATGAGGACACTTAGGCAGAGAAGTTAAGTCACGTGCTCAAGGCCCCACAGCTAGTAAGTTTTAGAGCCAGGATTTGAAGCCAGGTAGGTTTGGTGCTGGAATCTTTGCTTTCACTCCCATGCTCTCTGCCTAGTAGAATGTGGTTGGTAAAGGGGACCTGAGCTTTTGAAACAGGAAACTCAGCTTTCACACTTGGCTGCCATTAAGCAGATCTGTAGCAACAGGCGAGTCTCTTAACCTCTCTGGGTCAACGTTTTCTTATTTTATTTATAAATGGAAGATAGAATTGGAAGTGAGAGATGGGCACGGTTTCTGCTAAATGATGCTTGGCAAAGTCTGCCTTTGCTGGGTATCCAAAGGACTTGTGGATCACTTAGACCAGGGTGACCCAACAGAATTGTGAGGCCCCTACAAATCTGCAACTTGTGAGTATGCACATGTTTCTAGGGAAAGAGCGCTCTACTTTTAACACCAGTTAGCTATTTCTCAAGCTGTTCTATCCATCATTTCTCCCCTCCTCCTTGTCATCCTGTCATGGCTGGTCTTTATTTTACCTTTCCAGAGTATACAAAGAGGTCTGAGAGGAATGTGATACATATGAAATGGCAACTTTCAACCAGCAGGGGGAACGGGGAGCACAACATGTCTTCAGTAAAACAACAAATTTAAGCTTATGTCAGGCGACCTCCTATGTTGCTTCCTATCCTCATTTCGTTTTCTAGTGAACTTCTCTCCTTGTCCCATCAGAGAACTAGAACCATTGCTCTCATGCAGCTCTCTGGACTTGCAAAGCCTGGAAGGAGGACATCACTTGCTCTTCTGCAAAAGTGTCCTAAGCCGCAGAACTGCCTCTGGGCCAGAGCATATACGTACACACATTCTGTCTTTCTCTGCAACACACATGTGTCTGGGTGTATATCACAGGTATATACACAAACGTAGAGGGCAATGGTTCTCAATCATAGATTCATACAGGGAAGCATAGCTTTTTGTTTAGTGTGGGCTCCTATGTTCCTGTGTTCCTTAGAGTTCCAAGGACAGCTCTGCATTTTGCAATTGTGACCTTGAGACAGTTCCTGACCTTTATGAGCTTTAGTGATGGTGATCTTCATAGTTCATACTTCATGGAGATGCTGTAAAAACTGAAAAAGCTATTGCCTGTAAAATATTTATCACTATTTCCATAGTAAAACTCCACACGTGTTTACTGGTTGTATTATTATTAATTGTAATTATTAATAGTTTTCTTTTTAAATCTTAGATAATGGCACAAAGACTCTAACTCTTAGCCATAATTATCTTATTAAGACCTTTTTGATTAGAACCTTTGGGGTTTGAGATTAGGACTCTGAGATTTTATAAACTCAGAGTTGAAAACTACAGATTTTGTTTTTATAGACACTGATATTCATATACCTATATTTATGGACTTCGCCATATCAAAGAAATTTTTCATTTAAACATTTCCTTTATTATCTACTCATTTATTTTCTTTATCAAACATTTTATGTAGTATAATGTATATTATAGCCAATTCATATGTGAGATCTTAAAACAAAGAGAAGAAGAAAGGGAGAATGTGCGCCTAGGGGAAGAAAAAGGAAGGATTGAGGAGTGGAGAGCAGGACAGGAAACAGATTTAAATTTCTCAAGCTTCTGCACACCTAAGAAAACTATCATTAGAGTTAATAGACAACCTATAGAATGGGAGAAAATATTTGCTTTCTACCCATCCAATAAAGGGCTTATAACAAGAATCTATATAGAACTTAAGAAAATCAACAAGAAAAAATCAAACCCCATCAATAAATAGGCAAAGGACATGGAACAGAACTTTTCAAAAGAAGACACTAATGGCCAGCAAACATATAAAGAAGTGCTCAACATCTCTAATCGTTAGGGAACTACAAATCAAAACCACAATGAGATATCACCTAACTCCAATGAGAATGGCCTTTATCAAAAAGTCCCCAAACAAGAAATGCTGCCATGGATGTGGAGAGACTGGAACACTCTTACACTAGTTGTGGGACTGCAAATTAGTACAACCCCTATGGAAAGTAATTTGGAGATACCTCAAAGAGCTTAAAATAGAAATACCATTTGATCCAGCAATCCCACTACTAGGCATCTATCCAAAGGAAAAGAAGAAATTCTATAATAAAGACATCTGCACTAGAATGTTTATAGCAGCACAATTCACAATTGCAAGATGTGGAAGGAACCTAAGTGCCTGTCAATACATGAGTGGATTAATAAAATGTAGTATATATATACCATGGAATACTACTCAACTACAAAAAGCAATAGTGAACTAGCACCTCTTATATTATCCTGAATAGAGCGTGATCCCATCCTTTGAAGTGAGGTATCACAAAGTTGGAAAAACAAGCACCGTATGTACTTGTCATCAAATTGGTACTAACTGATCAACACTAAGGTGCTCACATGGTAGTAATACTCAGTGGGTGCAAGTCAGGTTGGGGGGCAAATCCACAACTAATGGAAGCAGAGCGCACTGTATGGGGAAAGGACATGCTTGTGTGAGGCAAACGTATTACATGTAACCAAAATGTTTGTACCCCAATAATATCCTGAATTTAAAAATAATTAATCAATTAATTTCCCCGAAGACAGCTGCATTTAAAAGCCTAGTCTAATCATAAGCACAACTCAGGAATGTATTGAGGATCACTATTTTCAAATTGCTTCCTTATTCTATAGGCAGCCATATATAGGAATATAACTCTTTTTTGATCTTTATATGGCAGGGGAGGTGTCTTAATTTCATTAAAATGCCCTGAGGATGTGCATAAGAGTCACCTGGGAGCTTATACTATGCAAATTTCTGAACTGTGTGTCCAGAGATTTGTTGGTCTGGGGTTTGGCCCAGGAATCTGCATTTTATCAAGCACCCTTG
This sequence comes from Cheirogaleus major, assembly GCA_963574435.1. Lineage (NCBI taxonomy): Eukaryota > Metazoa > Chordata > Mammalia > Primates > Cheirogaleidae > Cheirogaleus > Cheirogaleus major. Next base: position 33,685 of record CAUYPO010094183.1, on the reverse strand, counting down.
GACATGCAGAGCCTAGCGGCCCAGAGGCCAGTCATTGAGAGACTGAGGCAGGATACCCAGGCCAGATGTAAGAGGTAAGATGGTTTTGAAACAAGGTTTTATTTTTCTTTTCTTATTTCTCATCATCTTTTGGGCTACAGAGAATTTCCCATGGCTTTTGTCATAAAGTCTTAAATTCTCCCCTTGCCCCTACCTTTTACTTATTGATTTTTAAATCTGTGCCTTTAGGTACTTGACTTAGTTCTACTATACGAGTTGTATTTAAAAGCTGCCTAAGATCTCATTGAGAGTTTAAAGACATTTTTTGTGGGGAAAGGGCACACCTTTAACCCTTCTTAGGGAGAGGCAAAGTTATACAATGTATCCAAAATGTAAAAAAAAAAAATCTTTTGTTGGATGGAGGGCAGGCGGGAGTGGGGAGGAAGTGTAGAGTTACATAATGTGTGCCATGCGCGCCACCTGGGGATTGGACTCGCTTGAAGCTCTGGCATGTGGGGCGGGGAGGGGTGGTAGGGGCAATGTATGTAACCCTAACAATATTTGTACCCCCATTATATGATGAAATTTAAAAAAAGAAAAAAAAATAAAGACATTTTTGTTTCCTTGTTTTCTCTACCTCCTAGAACACTCTCAGGTCAGGATTTCTCAAATTGGCATCTTTGAACTGTTCTCTTACATGGGCTTTCAAAAGTCTAGGAAAAGATATATGCAAAATTATTTGTTTGGCTACGTGTACAGTTTTGGGAGGAGAGTACTTATAGTTTTTAAAAGTGGGGGTGACCCCTAAAAAGAGTAAGAGCTCATGCCTTGGTTTATTTATTCCAAGATCTCTAGAGGGCTCTTCACAGCTTCCTAGTTTTGCTTTTAAATCAGCTATAGAAATACTTGGCTTGACTTTGTGAAAATCAAGTGGAGTCTGTAAATTCGTGACTATTTCTGCCTACTTATTAATTAACACTAGAACAATGATGCATCTCATAAAATGTGTATTGTATTAACTTCAGTCTAAATCTTCTGTGATGACCGAGGACAATAATCTCAGGATGCTCTTTCTTATAGGTGGTTGTTTGGTCCCTGCAGCAGCAGCAGCCACACCTGGGATGGGTTAGAAATGCAGACCCTGGGGCCCCTCTCACTGAATTAGCATTTTAACCAGAACCCCCGATGATTCCTGTTCTCAGGAAAGTTTGAGAAGCACTGATTTGAGTACCCTTGGTGCTCAGGGAGGCAGGTTGGTAGACTGGAAGAGAGGTCAAGAGGTTGGGGAGCTCTAACTTTTCTGCGAAGGCAGAAAATTCTTCCCAGCTAGAATGAGATGCTATATGTGAATATGATATAAAATTTGAAAGTAATCCCCAACATGAGACAGCTTTTTGATCTATGCCAACATTCTAATGAGCTGCTTTTTTGGGGTTTTTTGTTTTTGTTTATTTGTTTTTTAATCACACCCATATTCTCTAACATCTTTCTACTTCCTAGGGCTTAGAAAATAGAATGACAATTTTTCAAATGCCTGTTTTGCCATTGGAAAGCCACTTCATTCTTTTGTAGATACAAATATAAAATCCAGGTGCTAAACTGTCATTTTAGTATAAGTACTACTTGGACAATTGATGTCAATATTCTCTCCTTTCTTAACTGTGATTCAACAAGGGTGGTTTTGTTTTCATTTTTAGCCTCTTTGTGTATGAACTCAAAGCATACTATGAGCAGTTTATTAACTCACTGCAGGCTTAATGATGTAGTGAAATATTGTTCTCACTCTGTAACCCTTAGTTCCATAATATCTGTCAGCATCATGATAGAATATTAAAAGGAATTAAATAAAAATCAAGAGGCAGAGATGCTAATAAGGTTGCCAGCAGGGGCCTTTCCTAGTATTGCTAAAGCCCTGGGAGCCATGAATTTTAAATGCCCATTGCAGAAAATGGTTTCTTGTATCAAAAATAAGGAGAAAATTTGGCACTTGAGATAATCCAATGAGCCTCAAATGACCTCTGAACCTTTAAAAATAATTTGGTTTCAAAAGACAAAGAAGGAAAAATGGTTTATCTCTGTAACATGTGAACATGTGAACAATGTAATTGCAATAAATCAGATACTCTTAAGGAACAGATATATAAAGCCAAAGAAAGCATTGATTTAATCCAGAGTTTTATTTAGCTTGTAGCATAGGCAAAATAAGCATTGGCAGAACTTAGGATGCTTTTCTTTGGTACGTGACTAACTTTCTTGGAGTAGCATTTCCATACAAATGTTCCGAGAAAGGCAGAGTCCAGGTTATGAAGAGTTATCCCTAAGGTATTCTCTCTATATAAATGGGGTGGGCTCCAAACCATAATACTCTTCTTGGCTATGAGAAGCAGATGATGATTTGAAGCCCCCAGCTAGTTCTTAACATTCTCCAGCATGCCTTCAATCCAATGGGGTGGCCTTAAGAACTTCTATTTCTAAAAGTAACCAGTAACTCTCTCTATATGTCTGTGTTCCCTAAATGTAAGTGAGAACATTTTAGAATATTTTGAACCCTGTTGTTAAAAGGCAAACATTAGATATTTTTATATAAATTTAAAATCATTTCATCAATTGGTCAACATATAATTATTAAACATCTACTTTGTTTTAAGCTGAAGTTTGTGACTTCAGGATATATATATATATAGAACACTATACACTTAACCAAAGCCAGATAAACGCTCATTTCATCTTCCTTCTTCATTCATTCTTTCATTAAACATTTAAGAAATATTTTTTAAAAATTCAATAATATGTTAAATGCCAAGAATATGACAGAGGGAAGAACTGACAGCTTCCTGCTGTCCCAGAGTTTATAGTCCAGCCAGAAAGGCAGATAATTAAGTAAGCATTAACAGCAGAGAGTAGTATGGAAAGAATTGGGTGCTATAACAGAACACAGAAGGAGAAGAGTCTTTAGGTTTTCGGTAAATGTTGGTTGAGTTGAATATGAATTATCCACAAATTTGTGTGTGTATGTGTGAAATTGGAAAAGACAACATCTGGTAAAATAGAAGATAATTCTTTGAAAGTAGGGCAGAGTTAGGAAGTTCTTGATTTTTCTGTTATCTTAGTTTTCTTTCATCCTACTTCTGCCTCATTTCATATCTCCAATGTTACCATGGAATCCCATACCAGGAGTTTGCATCATGCTGAATGGGAGTACACAAGCATGCCATCCTACTATTTATTCCAGCCTGCCCTCCGTAGGAACACACTGAAATGCACTGCTGGTATTATTTCTATGCTGCTTACAATTAACTATACTTCCCTGAAGGAAATAGAATCAGAAAGATCAAAAATGTTTGAAAATCCTTCCTAGACTGATAAAGAGTTGTGAAATTTAAATATAAAGGCAATCATAATTATTTTGTTCCAAATGAATTTCTGGCTATACATTCCCATGTATTCTTGAAAACAAAAAAATCATAGTAATAAAAATACCTTCTCTTTTAAAAGTGGTTTGTAATTTACAAAACACTTTCATAAACTTTATTGTCTTAGATGAACCAGAAAACTACCGTAGACTAAGTGTGAGGAAAAAATGGAAGTGAAAGGTAAGGAAAGTGATGAGCCAGGGACTGCACTGGCCAAAGCGGTCGGTCAGGTAGGTGGGCGCAGCTATGTGAGATGTTTCTGGATGGGCTATATGGAGTTGAGAAGGAAGGACAGCCTTTATCTGCCTGCTGTGTGTCACCCCACCTTCCTGTTTCCCACTAGTGAGAGTGTGTACCCAGAGGGTTAAACTGACATGTTGAGGTTGCACCATCTGTTTCCTTCTCAGCCACTCATCCAAGTCTAGAAATGGTGGGAGAAGCCGGAAACTTGGGGTACAAGCCTGGTTGGCTTGGCTATATCCTAGCAGCAAAGAAGGAGGTTCTTCTAGGAATTTGACTGGTCATCCCAGGGGGTCGACCTGTGAGGGGCCAAGCAGAATTGGTGGCACCTAAGGCAAAGCTCACCACTGGGGATTCAGGAGCTAATGTCTCTGAGAGAATCTAAGGAGGTACCTAAGATGTGTTCTATACAATTCCCCAAAAAATCTTTTAATATTTTTAATTATAAAAATGATAGCATAAACTAGCCATATAAAATAAAAAATATCCATGACTTTTGACCCTGAAGTTCTACTTCCCAGAAATTTAATTTCAGAAGTGCACAAAGATAATGCTTGTTAATGGTGAAAACATGGAAACCACCTTGAGTCTCATGAGTAGAGGACTGGTGAAATATTGACTTTTCTGTTTAAACAATGGATGATTCAGAGAGAAGGAAGAAGATAATTAATATTCACATGAACTTTAGCATTCCTATAGGCTAGCTTTATCATTTTATCAACTGTACTTTGGGTAAATTATTTATTCTTTTTTAACCTTTAGTATAGTCATGAGAAAAAAAGCAGGACTAATGATTGTACCTCCTTCAGCATATATGTATTAATATGTAATGCACTTAGTATAGCGTCTGACACAAAATACTAGCTATCCTTGTCTTTACCATGGTATATTGTTCTACCCAGCCTACTGATATAAAAATTGAGAGAGATGGAGAAAATTTCATTGGCATTCCAAATACTTGAAAAGTAGTCAGTTGTGTTCCTTAATTATAACACTTTGTCTAGTGTTGATAAAAATCTTCAGATCTCACAAAGCTTGGACAAGCAGTTATTACATTACATGACAAAATTTGTGCCTAAAAAGATTTTAGCAAAATGTAATCCTGGGCAGAATCTCAAAAGAGGAGCTTCATAGGGATAATTAGGAAGTCTTGCACTTTGTTAAAACAAAAAGGAAATCACTTAACTACAAGAAGGTTTATAAAAATATTTAGAAATTTTACTTGTAATATAATATAAATCAAATATGAACTACAACTGTTAAAAATGAGAATGCGATATTAGATTGTTAAAATTACCACAGTACCTGAAATGAGAAAGCTGATATTTCTACTGTCTCCAACTCAATCTAACTGTGCTGAGAAAAATGTGTTCCATTCAGTAATATGACTTGATTTTAGAATTGTAGTAGAAGCAAGCAATGGTCAGATAAAAAGAGCCTGAGAGCCCGCCTAAGGGGGATAGAATTTATTTCAGAGATAGTAGGCATCCGCTGTTTTCAACAGAGAAATAATGGGATCACAGCTGTTTTTTAACAGCTGTGTGATAGATGGGACTGGCTTTAGGGAGACCAGTCAGAAGGTGTTTGTAAGAGCCCATGGTTAGAAGGAAAGCAGGAAACAAGATAGACACTCAAGAGGGATTCAGGAGGTGGAATTGACTAGACCTGACAACAGGCTCCTCGAGGCATTGAGGGATGAAGAAGTGGGAGAAGTCTATGATGATTCCCAGGTTTCTGGACTGATTTGATGTTGGAAATGTGAGATAGGAAATTGTCTTGTGGGCATGTTTTGATGAGCATATGCATCAGGAAGTGAAGCATAGTCAGGGAAACTACCAACTTCTCTGGGTTTTAAGGAAGAAACTAAAGAAGCAGAGTTTGCATTAAATTGGCACCAACTGATCAACACTAAGGTGCTCAAATGGTAGTAATATTCTTTGAGGGTTGTGGGGTTGGGAGTTGGTAAACTCATAACTAGTGGACGTGGTGAGCATTGTAGGGGGTAAAAGGCAGGCCTTGAATCATGGTTTGGGTGTGGCAAAGTCATAATATGTAACCAAAATGTTTGTACCTCCATAATATCCTGAAATAAAAAAAGAAAAAAAAAAGAAGCAGAGTTTGGCTTGATAGATAAAACTCCATGGCCAATATTTTCTGTGAAATTCTTGAGTCTATGATCAGACCATTACAGAAGAGAATGTGAAATGCCTAAGTTAACCTTAGGAAGGACTTTCTAACATACACTCATTACTGCTTCAACACAGCTGACCTTATTCTTGTTGCAGCCTAATTTAAACTATAATGCTTATTCTTCTATGCACTCCAAAATTCTTATTATAGGTTTCCTTGTTACTACTAACTTCCTAGAAATGCAAATCTGTACTTTGGTATTTTGGCTGAAGAAAGGGACTCAGAGTCAAACTTGACTGTGCATACATATATATGTTTTTTCTAACTATATTATAGAAAAGGTCAAGAAAAAATAAGAAAACCAGTATTGCCTATAAATGTATGGATTTATTTCTATCATTGTTTTTGTCATTTTGGTGTTTAATTCTAGACTTTCTTACATGTACATCATTTATAGGCTGGTAATCAATCTGTACATATATTTGTGGATCATTAATTTTTTTCCTTTTATTTTTAGTTGACACATAATAATTATATATATTTATGGGGCATAGAGTGGTATTTTCATGCATGTATATAATGTGTAATTATCAAATCAGGGTATTTAGAATATATATCACCACAAATATTTATCATTGTGTTGGAAACATTCAAAATCCTCTCTTCTAGCTTTTTAAGCATGTACAATAACTTACTGTTAACTATATTCACCTTACAGTGCTATAAAACACGAGAACTTATTCTTCCTATCTAGCCATAATTTGGGGATTCTTTATTTTTTAATTAACATTATAGCATAATAATTTCTCACATTGCTTCTCAGACTTCATGCTTCTCAGACTTTATGCATTTTCTTCCACCATTACATTGATTACATGAGAATTTACTTAAAATTGTTAGACATTTAGGTGACATCCAACCTTTTGCTATATTGTGCAACCCTAAGAATAAGATCTTAATGTATAAATGCTTCCCTACTCACTACCAATATTTTCAAACAGGTTAGAGTTCCAAAATGGGAATTACTAGGTCAAAGTTTTGAAAAAATTATGTAAATAGACATTATAAAATATCATTCATCAAATAAAACCTGGCTTGGCTTTGACACCTTGTTCATGGTCAGTGCAAGAAGTTATATTTCCCCTTGGGCTTTAAGTTCAACCGTATCAACTACATTTAAGCTTGATGATTGGGCAAAAGGAAGGAAGGAAAAATAGAAATGGAATGGCTACTTTTGTTTTAAATATTTTTTTTCAAAATTTGTCATCTCTTGATTTTGATAGGCTCCTTCTTACTTCCCTTTCCCCCACCCAAATCAGCTAATGGCAAGATCTAGCGTCAACATTTCTTGTAAGTTTTCTCATTCAGCTGTGTTATCATAGGAAGAAATTCAAGGATTGGTTTGTATATATATATACAATATATATATTAAATATATATATTAAATAAAAATATAAAAATAAAAATAAAAAATATATATATTAAATAAAATATATATATATATATTTTAGCTCTTATGAAATGGTACCCTGAAAGAGGCCATTGCAACAGCCATTATGTTACTTCCAAATTGGATCATCATTTTATCATTCATTTGAAATCTCATTTACCACGGCATCCATTGCCAGTTTCCATAACAAATCAATTTGTGTGTCATAACATACCTCAGGCACTCTTCAGTCACCCACCAATGGGTTGAATACAGCTGTTATGATCAGCCCCCAAATATAACCTAGAAATGAAATCTCCCTCTCCCTCTATATCTCCCTGGTATAGCTACTTCCTCACTGGCTCACATAGGTACAGAAATAAGACCATTTGTAGTCTCAGTCAGGAAACATTAAAGAGATTATCTAGGAAGGTGGTAAAATGCAAACCAGCAGGCCTCGTCTCTCTGTCAAGGACACAGAAGATGAGTTTAATCTGGATTGTGAAGTTTCTATGTAGTGATCATGGATATATGTTGGCATGAGATCCTAAAATGATTGCTGAAGCAAGGGTGATCTCTCTAGCTTGGAGTTTCTCAACTTCAGCACTATTGACATTTTGGCCTGGATAATTCTTTGTTATGGGGGTTGACCTGTGCATTGTATGATGTTTAGCTGCATCCCTGGCATTTACCCATGAGATGCCAGTAGCACCTCTGTAGTTTTGACAACCAAATATGTATCTAAACATTGCCAATTGTCCCCTTGTGGGTCAAAGTCACCCGTTGTTGAGAACCATTGTTTAGTTACAAACATTTAGTTTACTAGGTCCCCTCTTGAGTCTTGGTATCCTTAACTGAAAAATCAAAAGGTTGAGCTGGCTGATATCCAAGTTACTCTCCAACTCTGAGGGTATTTGAATAGGCAAATGGACTTATTGGTCTATATAATCTTTCAAGCCCTAGACTTTTGTAGTTCCTTAAATTTAAAGGTTATAATGCTTTACAATATATTTTTTAAAAAACACCATACTGTTATCAGTTGGGAAATGTAAACACAATAGACTATTATGTTCTCTAAGAGAAAAAAAAAAATGGAAGCCAGAGTGGATATTTAATTTTACGAATGCCCCAGAGTTTGGAGGTTGTCAGGAGGCTGGAGTATGATGGAGTCAGAAGATAAAGGAGAGCTGACCAAGGCTAAGAGTAAAATAGGAATGAAGGCAAAACCAATAGATTTCAAATTAGCAAATATATACATAGCTCCTCTTAAACATAAAATAAACAAAGGATAAGAGAAAAAAGGCTCAAGGAGTCCAGGAACTGATTTTCTAAGAGCACATGTTTCCCTTGGAAGGCTGCTTCTTTCCTCACTTGGTTACTAAGTTTCACAAAGATTGGAGACTAGGTATGAAATCCAGGTTGCTTTCGGAGTAGACGGAAAGGAATGATTAGCAAATCAGAACAATGGTGGACAAGGAGCTCAGAAGTTCTCGGCTGACTGTGAAGGTGACGCAGAAAGATGAATAGCAAGCCATGCTCCATAGTGTACTGCTATCACTGTGGAAAGGGCTTTTATGATGCTCAGTGTCTATCTGGACAGGCAAGCATGCGGTTAGCACGCTCATGCACTGAATAGAACCAATGGATTTGGGCCCAGCTTCGCAGGGAAGAACATTCTTATCTGAGAGATAACATGATAAAATTGAATCAGAAAGGAGAAGAGGAAGGGATATTAAATCTTTCTCTCTCTCTGTCAGTTACTCTCTTAGTCTGTCTCTCTCTCTTTTGCTCCTAACCTGTAATTCTAAGTTATCTAGGCGGGGCAACGTCTAAGCTCATGCAGAAAGCATTCACGACTGTGAATGATAATAAATGATGTTATTTAAGTGATTGTCATGAGCTTACCTTGCTTGCCCTGAACCTCATAATAAATGAGAGTATTTATTAGACCTTACTATGTGTTCTTACATTTGCAGGTGTTAGATTAACTGTCGGTATAAACCTATCAGGTATTTGCTATTTTTATCAGACATTTTTTAGGATAAGGAAATTAGGGCACCAAATAGTTGGGTAACATGTCCAAGATCACATAGAGAGTAAGCTGAAAGAGTTAGGACTTGAACCCAACCAGACTCACACCTTGAGCCATTGCTTCTTACTGCTTGCTATACTATACTGCTTCAGTGAGCGCACTATAGGCATGGTCTTTTTCACCCTCACTGCCACCTTATGAGTAGGTATTAGATTTATCTTCCTTCTACAGATGAGGAAACTCAGGTACAGGGAGGTTGAATAATATCTCTAACATCACATAAAAGTGAAGTAAAGAATCAGGGATTCAAACTAAGTTGGATTGATCTCAATCTTTGCTCTGACCTCTGCTCCCTTGCCCCTTCTGGGAGCACTTCACAGAGGTACTAAGAAACTGCACAGAAAGGGAGATGCAACCAGAGTCACACACATGGTAGCATGCTTTCGTTGTGCATGAAGGAGGATATTATATTTGGTTGCTTGAGGAGTGTCAAGGCATCATGGAAGGGCTGGTTGGGAAAGGGTTTGGGAAAGCAGGTGTAATTTTATTGGCAGAAATGGGTGGGAGGGCTTTCCCAGAAGAAGGAGCAACATAGGCAAAGACAAAGATCAAGTGGTGCAGGGTATGCTCCTGGAAATGTTTTGTCCAGATGTTATTGCATTTAGGGCAGTGAGAGGGGTGTATCATTTCCTGAGGGTTTTCTTTGAAGATACAATGATTCAGGGAAACTCACAACACAGGAAAAAAAGTTTTTGTTAGAAAAACATATGGGGATAGTGACTAACATCAGTACCCATGAGCAACCACCAAAAGTGACCAAGAACAGGGGGGATGCTGCTGTGGGAACCTGCAAGGCAGTTGCACAGCAGTGGCTGGGCTGGGTAACCTCCAGAAGTGAGGACCACGAGGAAAAAAAAATCACAAAGTGAAAGTCATAGCAGAGTAGGAAGCTTCTAGCTCTTCCATAGGCCCTGAGGACTCACTAGGAACCCAGAGTTGTCATTTAGACACCATCCTTTTTCTGAAATAAATAATGGGTTTGTACATGTACCTATTTATGTGGAGAGTGTCATTATTTACTAACATATGCTGGGCATTATTCTTCATGATTCTATTATAAATATGAACTTGTTTAAAGGTCAAATAATGCTCATGTGTAATTGTCCAATTAGAAAATTACATTTAGGAATAAGAATAAAGTTCATGAAGAGAAGTTAAGAATTCTGCATTACACTTTCATTAATACAATATTATATTTGAAATCAGAGTGAGCCTGAGTTGGCTATGCTACTGACAGGGAATATAATATCTTCAATGTAGGTGAATAAAGAATCTAAGCTTAGGGGCCTCCATCCCTTGAAGACCTTATCAAAGGCTCTCTGACTCAGTTGGTCTCCTACAGTTACCACTGAGAGGATTCAGCCAGTAGGAATCCTGCCGGCATGAACAATGGAACACCCCCCCTTCTGCCCCCCACCAGAAGAAAATTGGCAGCAGTTGCCTTTGAGGACTGGCCTGCCTGCTGTGCCCGGCATGGGAGAAGTTACTGTAGGGAGTGCTGGGATCTGTGAGATTTGGCTTTTCAACATTTTTAATAAGGCTAAAGCTCACGTACACCTAGAACTCATTTGCCTGGGGTCAGAAGCCAAGGCAACCACAACCTGATCAAATCCAGCCCCTGGAGTGTGTGTCAGGCCCTCTGCAATGAAGCACAGCAGGCTCACTTGGGAAGCTGAGCTTGACTACTGGAATTTTCTGTGTGCAGTGTGACTGAGCTTTGTTTTTAGTCCCTCTCTTAGGGAAGAATTAAACCTGACCCTATGAAGGGCGGCAAAAACTGAGCAAAAACCCACATTGGTTGATCATGGCTCTTCTCCAGAACAAACTGAAGCAAGTGTCTTTTGATTTTATTAAGCCTTTATTGTTTCTTTGATTGCAAATCTGTTATCAATGTTTACTGAGAAAATTGAAACCATGAAAAATATTAAACATCCCCCATGCATATTCTACTTTTACAATTTTCAATTTTAATGCATATCCTTCTAGAATCTTCTTTGTGTGTGTGTGTGTGTGTGTGTGTATGTGTCTGTGCATGGACACCTAAGGACAAATTTAAAAAAATATGACTAATTGTTGTTTTGAAATCTTCCATTTTGGGGGTATCATTTTAGAACAGTATGAAGTACTGATCACCTGAATTTGCCAATTCTTTGCATTTTGTTCCATTTGCGTTATTATTTTTCCCCCACCACTCTGGTTGCTACTTTTTTGATGTCTTCTTCTGGTTCTATTTCCCATCACTGAATTGATGAAATGACTCAGGGCTTTATTCTTGATCACCTGCTATTCTCTATGCATCCTCAATCCTTTGATAACTTCAACCAGTCTCATAACTTTAAGTGCCATCTCTATCCTGATAATTCCAAATTTATATCTTCAGTTCTGATCTTTCTTCTAATCCCAAATTGAGCAGTCTGATTCATATCTCAAACTTATCGTCTTTCACACTAAATTGTCTAAGACCTGCTCCTCTCACCTGCTCCTGAATTCTCCAAAACCGGATCCTTAGCTTTTCCAATTTTCGTTGATGTCAATTCCATCTTTCTGGTTATTCAGTCCAAAATCTTGAAATTCAACTGTGACTTTCCTTCTTGTATTTGATCCAAATCCAAATTCTCTTGTCTTTATGTTCCTCATAAAGCAAGAATTTTACCACTTTTCACCATATCATTACATTATCGACGATTATCTCTCCTCACTCCCTCCTATCTCTCCCACCCTGAGCCACTATCATCTATTTATTGGATTACTATAAAAATCTCCCAACTTTAAAGCTATTCTTAACACATCAATATGTGGGTCAGAGTTTTATTGTCACATTTTGTCTGGCCATTTGTATATTCATTCTCTGTGGCCCCTGTTTTTGTCATTCTTTTGCTCATGAAAGATTGACCCATTCAGAGAAGACTGGAGTTCTAGATATTCACTGCTAACGGGTTGTCACCATAGTCAACTGTATTGTGAGATCTTGACCTTTCTGTTGGTGTATCATCATGGCAATCACGTGATAGAGCAGCTGTGTAGAGCATTTAACACTTAGGATAGATCACAGTATACCATTGTCATGACCACTGTGACCAAAACAACAATTAGTAGGTCTTGTAAGGGACACCAGTTGCCAAGAAAACCAATTCCAGAGGCTGTGGGGATCAACCTTAGAAATCTAAGTAGCTTTTTCTTAATGCAAGATATAGCCTGTTCTACCTTGCCTGTTTGATGCTAGTACAGAAGAAATATTAGCAATAACACAGAAGCCACCATGGAAAGCCCAAAAGAAGACATGTAGAATAATGTGATGGGCCATGACTATTAATGTCAACAAGAGAGATTGATTATATTCCATCTAGGGTAGAGTTAGTAAACTTAATGACTTCTGCCAAAGTTAATGATCAGTTTTTGGAGTTTTTACTTCCATGTGTATGCTTCCCACTGTTGGGAACACTGCTCTAACTGTTCCCATAAACAATGCGTCAATTTAAAACATGGCAGCATCTATACAAAGGATATCATCTTCAGATGATTTATTATAGAAACATTAGTGGTATTTAAATATAAAAATTCAACTTAGATTTTCTTGCTCTTTAGGCAGTAAAACTAAGGCCAGTTGTTGAATTGTCAATGTAAGTATGAATGTAAAGAATAATTTTGAAAAGAAATAAAAAAAATGGAGTAGGCTGCCTTAAGAAAGTAGTGGTTGTCTTGCTGTAGAATTCTTTTCAGAGTGATGAGCCATTGCTCAAATGTCTTTGGGATGATGTGCATCTCTTGAGTGGGAGGTTGGAATAGATTAGCAACTTTAATGTATCTTTCAATACAGAGAGTCCATGACTCATGATGATTCTTGAGAGATGTGATTAATGACTAGCCGCCGTAAGAAAAAGACAAAGACTTATCTTAGGGTAACCATGTAGAGGGACTAGAGATTGGTTTCACACTGAGCTTACTTTCTTTCACCTAAGATGCATTTACTTAGTCTTTGTGCTAGAGTCATAAAGAAATACTTACTAGCTCCATGTTGTTTCATCTACCATAGAGAATATTCTATAGTTATATATCCTTCCCCTAATAATTTGGTATATTTTCTGTTTAAAGACTGTGCAAATGGTTGGCAGGGGCAATATATGTAACCCTAACAATATCTGTACCCCAATAATATAATGATGTAAAAGAAAAAAAAAAGACTGTGCAAATCATGTAATTGAAACTGTTTCCATTGTTGTTTTAGCTGCCATGAAGCCCAGGGACAAATTTGCAGTTAAATATTTTAACTGTGTAGTTCAAGTTGCCTCTATATTTATGCCTTTTCTTCCTGGTCTCAATTACCTATTCTCTAAATGACATTGTCTCTGGCTTTATTTTCATGTTTGGAATTAACTTATGTTATGCATTCTTCTAAGTACCTCAAATCCTTTGGGAAATGAGAAGGGAAATAGAGAATAGATTGATAAGTGGACTCATATATAATGACTTGGCAAATTGGTTTTCCTTTTGGTAAGTGCCTGTAATTGGTAATATCATGATGTCCATGATGACCTAGTAAGCTATCAAGCCCTATTTTTGCCAGAAATTTTCAACCTTGCCCAATATTCAAGTACCTCCTCCTCAAGAAGGTTCCCATTTTGATAACCAGCAGCCCCAATTCAATATTCATTCTGAATAGTGGTGGTAAGCAACGAGATCCAATTGGTTAATAACAAATTGGGTGATGGACTTTGTCCTGGACTTTGTCTTCTGTATCATAATTAGGGTTCAGTAGGTGTTAGGTATATATGAGAATGTGCTTCTCACAATATAAGCCCCTCTGTTGGAAATAAAATTTATTAAAATAACCACTGAATTATATATAGGCTCTTTAAGTTGGCAATACATTTGGTGCAAAAATGGTGGTACACTTGATTTGCCATCCTTGTTAGATTTCATTTTGAATTACTGCTACAATAGTAACGAATGATTACTTCTCTCCAATTAGTACAGATCCAAGCATGTGTAGAACACTGTGTCAAGTTGTGGCCTACATCCTTGGGGGAGGACACCAACAAACTGAAATGGGTTCAGAGGAAGTTAACAAATTGGTGAAGGGTTTTAAAGGTGTGTGGCATGTCACTCCCAGAGCTATGAATGCTTAGCCTGGAAGAACAACTACTCTAAACTGACATGGTTACTTCATTCAAATATCAGACTTGAATTTGTCCACAGTGCACTAAATCTTGTACACACATGGACTCTTCCAGAAATACAAATATACCCAGACAGGTGGCACATGTTCATTGTACCAAAATACACTTCATGCGGTGCCCAAAAGATCTGGCAAAGGATTTTATGGGATGTGGTTTTCTGACAACTGCCATGTGACAACCCACCTGTCAAGACACCTCTGTGCATATCTCCTAGACTGTTCTCTGGGAAAAGTCATCCCCTGGCAATACTGGGGTGGGTTTAAAAAATCTGTCAATCAAACAGTATGCCTTTTATTTTCCTTCTGAAGGCACCTCAGATGGATAGATTGGCAGAGATACCTACAGTCTAGGAACCAGTTCTTAGGAAAGGAAACTGAATTAAAAAGAACCTAGGTGGGGAATCCTGCTTTTCTAACCCTTGCCCTCACCCCCAGAGCAACTTCTGAATCTACTTTTTTAGCTAAGCAATCAACTTTTTTAGCTAAGCTATTGTAATCAGAGAATACAACAAAGAGAAATTGGGCTGACTTGTTATTTCAGTGGCACAGTCCCAAGGTATTTTACATCTTAAACATTCTGGACACTCCCATAGTAGACTAGGGAGAGTTGATGCTAATTTAATCAATGTAGAGAAGGAAATCTGTAACAGCATTCTCTGTGAGCTCTGACGTTCACCAAGGGTTCAGAGCATGCTTGACTCCATTTGCAATTGCTGCAGACTTCTCCTTTTGTGAAGCTCTCCTGGATATTAAAATACCCTAGGATTGGTGGTAACTGAAACCATTTCGTCCCATCTGCTTATTTGCATTAACCTCCAGCCAGACCCCCATAGAACACGCTTGACAGGATGACCCATTGGCAAAGGAGATGATGGGGATAATATATGGGAAGAAGTCTGCTCACTGATAGTCTTTTGGTTTAAAGGTGGTTATATAGATTTGACTAAGGATGAGCAGATTCCTCCATAGACACTGAGCACTCAGCTGAGGGCTATCAAATCCTTAAGCCAGGAATTGTGAAAGAGACAGGGCAACACATTATTTGCTTCTGTTTTTAGTACATTTACATTTCTAGTTATGCACTGCTTATGCTAATAATACAATTAGTTTGAATTCCTTGGAAAAACTCTGAATTAGAATTGCGGGCTTGAAAACATGTAATACGTTGTACAAAAATGTGGCTGTAAAGTTAAGCATCAATCATGCTTCAGTTGAACACAAGTGGGTTAATTATTAATAATTTGATGAATGAATCAACAAATGCTTTAAAAAGAAAAGAAAGATGAGTAAGTTGCTCTCTGTCTCTGGAGAGACAGACAAATTTCTGCCCAGCTAATTAAGACTCAAGAAGAAGGCACAAATGGTGTGCTATGGGAACAAAAGGAAAGAAAGGGAGGCATTTCATTTTAGCTGGTGTTTTAGGCAGAATCATCCATAATGACATATTCCATTTAATAGCAGTTTTAATTTCCCTAATTCCTTCTACATTCACCATATTATTTAATTTTGATGTGGTTTAGGCAAATTATCACTATTACCCCATCTAGTAGACAAAGAAATGGAGACAGTCAGGGTAAACATGTGCTTAAAGTCACATAGCTGGTTAATAAATGGATTGAGGCCAGGGCCCAGGCCTCTTGGCTTAGTCACATATTCCTTCCACTAGATCTCAAACTTATGAATGATATCTGTTAAATTTAAGCCAACAGTAGTTAACTGTATCTTGGTCATTCCCTCCCTCCCTCCCTCCCTCCCTCCCTCCCTTCCTTCCTTCCTTCCTTCCTTCCTTCCTTCTCTCTTTCCTTCCTTCTTTCCTTTATTTTCTTATTTCTTCTCTTCTTTGCTTTCTGCTTTTCTTTCTTTGTAATACTATGATATTAGTAGACACTAGCAATCTCTTTGTCAGAGGAAATCTAATCCTCACTATCAGTAACTCTGAGCTTTAAATTCTTAATTCATCACAGGCAGCATGGTGGGAATGAAGTTGATATAAAAAATTCCTCCTCTGTAGAATTATTCTGAGGATTAAACTTGATCATTATGTAAGGTACTTAGCACAACATCTAGGACACTGAGAAATGTAAGTACTCAATAAATGTTAGCTATTGAAGTTGTGTTGTTACTATGTTCAATAAGCAACAATGTAATTGGAATATATAAAAAGACGAAAGAAAATCCATCCTCATTTCAAAGAGATGGAAATGGAGTCACAGAATATACAGCTCTGATTTGAGATCAACCCCAAGTATCCTATCAGTTGGTTAGTGCTATTTCTGGGCAAATCCCCATCAATTTTGATATCCTCCTTGCATATGAAAAGACCTGTAATTGGTTGAAAAATGCACAGCCAGTGGGGAATGCATGAATAATCTAGTTAACAATATGATTATTGAATCATAATCAGGATTTGCTAGAATGGGTTGCCTCTATTTTATAAACAAGGTGGGAAATTATTTAAGGATCAGGCCTTGACTCAGGAAATGTCTTCAGAATTTGAAAGTAAGAATTCTGAAGTTAAATGCATTAGTAGAAAAAAGAAGTAAGGCCCTGAGGGAGGAGAGACTTTAGTCATGGCTTTGGTGTCCTGGAATCAACATCAGAAGCCTTCTAAGTGGAATGCTAGGGTCTCAGCTCCTCCAGCAGTGGACCAGGGGAGGCCCCATTCGCAATAGTGACACATCTTAAATCAGGCCTCTCACTCTGGCTGCTGACATGTTGCTGGGTGTAGACCTGCCTCGTAATGGGAGATGAAGCCCCATGCCAAATGGTTCAATTACAGTTCAGTAGAAAACAGTGAGAGGAAGAAGGCAGTGTAAGTCCACATCCATTCTGAATGGCAGTGTCTGGCATCTCTCAGCCTGAGGAGGTGGTTTCCATCTATTCTCCAAACTGGAAGATCTCTTGCCCCTGAGTATTCAACCACCCCTCTGATCATTTCACGTTATTTTGTCAACGTTCTTGATGATTTCCTTCCAAATACAGGATTTCACAGTTGCGGCACAAACCTTCCCCTCCAAAGGACTCACTATGTCAGGCATGTTTTCACATCCCACTTTCATGTGCTAATTATGTTGCTGTTTAGGAAATAGTTGGAAACTGACTTAGGAATAGGGACATAAAATCCATTTAAGACTTCTCTTAACACTGTTCCCCCTCCGCCTGTCCCCATCTCCAGCATCTGGGCACTTGGTTAAATGTTTGGTGCAGTGATACATGCCTCCTATTTCCTTAGCGCCCTACTTTCTAATACCCATCCACTTTGCTTCCAGGGTGGGCATTCTGCCTGAGAATGGGATGAAGCTGGCACAAGATCTACCAGCAAAGGAACCGTTGTTTTCGGAGAGATGTATTAAATCAAATCTCTCAGAAGGGGAACCTGACCTCTTACCTCTCTTCTCACCCCCTCCATCTGGAAGAGAAGAGAAACAGAGAGATTTTGGAGTTGCCAAAGTTTAATTACTTCTACTGAAAGTGCCAAAAAAATGAGAAAGCTTATCCTTTAGTGAAAGGAACCAGAGGGCCCTATGGACATTTGCAGCAGTCTGTTTGCCATTTGTTTTTTCCCCTTTTCTTCTTTAGCCCCTGAGTAGCAAATTTCTACTTTTCTTTTCCAAGAAAAATGAGGACAGATTGTCCCTTGGAGACTTCAAAAGGGTGTTTTAGATTCTGCCACTGGAGACAGAACTATTGAGCCATCTCTGAATACTTTTGCATTAAGATGAACACAACCTGAAATTTCAGGGCAGAATTTGCTTACACTCTTAGCTCATCATATCAACCATCCACACATACAAGTTGTATTAAAATTACATCCATCTCTAATTCACTCATCAGGGGCCACACCAGCAGATATTACTATAGCTGAGGTTTTCTTGGAGGGAGCAACAAAAATTCAACTCTGCAGTTTAGTTTCAATCACACAGAGGCTGAACTAGCTATGGATCACCTACACTATATTTATCTGCCTTTTCTCTGCCTGTGGTGTATTTTATCTTTTAACAATATCTATGCACTTAGGTTGACATCTACCAACCTAAAGGAAGAGGAAGCAAAATTCACTTTCCTACTTATTAGTAGGTGGGTGGATAGATGAATGAACACAATAATTAAAAGTATGTATAAATAATTATGAATTGCAATGATTGCTATTTTCTACCTTTTTTCATCTCAAGCAATCAAAACTGGTGACACATAAAGAATAATTTCAATTCAAAGAATAAAGTTGGAGGTTGAAGATAGTAAACAGCATTGCTTGAAAGAAATAAACCTAACGTTCTTCAGCTTTTAGCAACAATACTTTTCTTTAAAGTGAAGGAAAATCCTTTTCCTTACAAATGGGACATGGTAGGTTTTCTGTCTTGTTGGTGGCTTTTTAAATAGAAAAAGATAATCTTTGAATCTTTAAGTTTTCTGTGAAATCAGCATGCTTTGCTTTTTGATTTCTGATGTCTCTTTCTTATCAATCTAGTTCTTTGTGGATTTATTGCACAAATCTGCGCAATGGCTAAAATTCATTCTTTGATACAATGCAGGCACTAAGCATTAGCTTCTACAGTGGAGGAAATTGGTATGGAAGATGATGGTGCAACTGGGTATCGGAAGCCAGTTAGGCTTCTATTTCAAGCCTTTTTACTTTTCAAATCTTTGATGTACCTGGTTTATTCTTAACATCACATGGAATACAGAAATTGCCCTTAGAGGTTAAGACATTGATTTTGCTAGTCCAGTCTTCAGCTGAAGACAAGTTTTGATTTTGCAGAATATTGCAAAAAGTTCATATTTTACTGAACTGGACTCAGGCTGTGTGTGTGTGTGTGTGTGTGTGTGTGTGTGTGTGTGTGTGAGCGCGCGTGTTTTATGCTGGGTAAGATTAGGCAGCATGAGTGGAGACAGTAAAAAGAAAAGAAAGGAATCTGGGTAACAAAATGTTCTAATTACTGAATTAATCAGTTTATATTCTAAAGACTGAGGTTTAAGATTGGGCTACTCTGGTTCTACTTAAGCAAAATGTCATATCTGGGGGAGTGGCAAAATTTTTTTCTCTCATCTCCTTAGAAACAGGGTTCCAAGGTACATTTGGCAAGGACATTCAATACTACTGGACTTATTATGTGAATTAGTTTGGGTAAAATACTCAGTAAAGACAAAAGAGATGGCCAAAATTATCTTCATCTACATTAGACTTCAGGGAAGCAGTATGAAGAGGCTGTTTATTAGTATCTAACACATATTAGACACTTGATAATTGTTGAATGACTCACCATTAAACAGAGTTTAATCTGGTTTTGTCCTTAAATCTTGCTGAGAATACAGTGAGAGTAAAATGGTGTTTGGAGACAAGACTCAGAACCAACCTTTCACTCCTCTTCTCCTGATTGCCTTGAAATTACCGTGCTTTGATTTAAAAAAAATAGCTTTTTGGGGGGCAGGTTTAGGTTTGCATAAAAAATGAACAGAAAGCAGACAGTTTCCACATATCCATTTCTACTCCCCCCCCAGTTTCCTCTATTATTAACATTTTCCATAAGTTGTACATTTGTAACAACTGATAAGCCAATAATTATACATTATTATTAACTAACATCCATAGTTTACATTAGGGGCATTCTTTGTGTAGGACATTTTATGGGTTTTGACAAATGTATAATTACATGTATCCTAATGTTATAGTATCATACAGAGTAGTTTTACTGCCTTAACGATCTTTTGTGTTCCATCTACTCATCCCTCTGTCCCTCCTTCCCTTGGAACCCCTAGAAACCACTGATCCTTTCTACTGTCTCTATAGATTTGCCATTTCCAACATGTCATATAGTTGGAACCATATAGTATATAGCCTTTTAAAATGGGATTCTTAGCAAGATATATTTCAGGTTCCTCCATTTCTTTTCATGACTTTATAACTCACTTATTTTTAGCATTAAATATTCCAATGTCTGGATATACCACAGTTTGTTATTCCATTCACTTATTGAAGGACATCTTGATTGCTTCCAAAGTTTAGCAATTATGAATAAAATTGTTTTAAACATTTGGTATGGTTTGAATATGGTTTGGTTGGCTCCACCAAATCTTATGTTGAAATTTGACCCCAATGTTGGAGATGGGGCCTGATGGGAGGTGTTTGAGTCATGAGGGTGGATCCTTCGCAAATGGCTTGGTGCCATTTTTGTGTGAGTGAATTCTCATTCTTAATTACCTTGAGATCTGGTTGTTAAAAAGAGCCTAGCACCTCCCTCCCTTCTCTTTGCTTCTGCTCTCTTTTCATGTTATCTCTGTGTGTGCTGGCTCCCCTTCCCATTCTACCATGAGTGAAAGCTTCCTGAGGCCCTCATCAGAAACAGATGCTGGTGTCATGTTTCTTGTACAGCCTGCAGAACTGTGAACCAAAGAAACCTCTTTCCATTATAAATTACCCAGGCTCTGGTATTCCTTTATAGCAACACAAATGGACTAAGACAACATTTAGGTCCAAATTTTTGAGTGTACATACACTCTCTTTCTTTCTTTTTTTTTAAATTTCAGAATATTACAGGGGTACAAACATTTTGGTTACATGAATTGCTTTCGCACAGTTTGAGTCAAAGTTATAAGTATGTCCATCACCTAGATAGTGTGCATTGTACCTGTTAGGTATGAATTTACCCATCTCCTCCTCTCCACTCCTACCTGCTTGATTTCCATTGAGTTTTACTACTATATGTGCACATGAGTGTTGATCAATGAGCTCCAATTTAATAGTGAGTACATGTGGTGTATGTTTTTCTATTCTTGTGATACTTCACTTAGAAGAATGGTCTCTGATTCCATCCAGGTTGTTACAAAAGTTATTATTCTCCATTTTTTAATGGCTGAGTGGTACTCCATGGTATACATTTATCACATTTTATTGATCCACTCATGTATTGATGGGCATTTGAATTTATTCCACATCTTTGTGATTGTAAACAGTTCTTCAATAAACATTTAAGTGCAAGCATCTTTTTGATAAAAGTACTTTTTATCTTTTGGATAAATACACTGTAATGGGATTGCTGGATCAAATGGTAGGTCTACTTTTAATTCTTTGAGATATTTCCATACAACTTTTTGTAGAGGTCTTACTAGTTTGTGGTCCCACCAGCAGTGTATGAGTGTTCCTTTCTCTCTGCATTCACACAAACATATGTTGTTTTGTGACTTTTTGACAAAAGCCATTCTCACTGGAGTTAGGTGATATCTCATTGTGTTTTTGATTTGCATTTCCCTGATGATTAGAGATATTGAGTGTTTTTTCATATATTTATTAGCCATTAGTCTATCTTCTTTTGAAAAACTTCTTTTCATGTCTTTTGCCCACTTTTCAATGGGGTTGTTTGATTTTTTTCTTGCTGACTTATTTGAGTTCATTGTAGGTTTTGATTATTAGCCCTTTATCAGATGTATGGCATGCAAATATTTTCTCCTGTTCTGTAGGTTGTCTATTCATTTTATTAATTGTTTCCTTGGTTGTGCAGAGATTTTTAATTTGATCAGGTACCATTTATTTTTTGTTACTGCTGTGATTGCCTTTGGGTCTTCTTCATAAATTCTTTGCCTAGGGCAATATTTATAAGAGTTTTTCCAACATTTTCTTCTAGAATTCTTACAGTTTCATGGCCTAGGTTTAAGTCTGTTATCCATCGTAAGTTGGTTTTTGTGAGTGGTGAGAGGTGTAGATTCTACATGTGGCTATCCAATTTTCCCAGGACTATTTATTGAATAGGGATTCTTTTCCCCAGTGTATGTTTTTATCTGTTTTGTCAAAGATCAGATGGGTATATGAGGAAGATTTTATATCTGGGTTCTCTGTTCTCATCCATTGGTCTATGTCTCTGTTCTTGTGCCAGTCCCATGCTGTTTTGGGTAGTATGGTGGACATACATTTTCAACCAATCTGTGTAAATACCAAGGAGCATGATTGCTGTATTGTATGTTAAAAGTATCTCTAGTTTTATAAAAAACTGGTAAACTGTCTTCCAAAATGGCTGTGTCATTTTGCATTGCCACCAGCAAAGAATGAGTTCTTGTTCCTCCATATCTTTATCAGTATTTGGTTTCATGTTTTGGCCATTTTACTGAGTGTGTAGTGGTATCTCATTGTTATTTTAATTGCAATTTCCTAGTGGTATATGATGTTGAACGTCCTTTCGTATGCTTTTTTGCCATCTGCATATTTTCTTTGGTGAGGTGTCTATTAAGGCCTTATTTAAAATGTCTTTTTCTTAAAATTATTGAGGATTTAAAAAATTTTTTTAATTTTATTTATTTATTTATTTTAGAGATGTGTCTTGCTATGTTGTGTATGCTGATCTTTAACTCATGGGCTCAAGTGATACTTCTGCTTCAGCCTTCTAAAGTGCTGGGATTATAGTCATGAGCCACTGTGCCTGGATATTATTATTCATTTTTATGATGTACTTTGCTTTTTTGATTTGTGATGTCTAAAATGGAATGTCCTATAGAGAAATAATCATTGTTATGAAAATTCTATATTTCTCAAAATAGGGTAAGCAAGTAGGCAGTGTATGAATATATTGTCAGAGGTTTAGAAATTATTATCTTATTTGAGATTATGTTTATAAACCATAAGAGAAGCATCCACTGGATAAGCTAGAGGACCACATTATAACCAAATATTCCACTTCCTATATTCCATATCCAGTTTCTGTATTTGCATTTGCATTTACTATTTACAATTGATTTAATACCAAGTAATAACATAACAGTGACATAATTTATTTTTAATGCAGAATTTTTAAAATCAATATTTTATACTCCTGCTTGCATGTGGATATAACCAGAGATGTCACTGTGAATCTTCAGTCACAAACTACAGTAATCTTTACTATATTAGGGTAAGACTTTCTTTGTCTTGGCTAGAGAAAAGTTTGGGCTAGAACCAAAGCAGGGAAGGTAGACTGCTCTTTGTACTTTTTCCCTAATTCACTTCTCAATCTTAGATTTTTAAAGCAGGGGATGAAGAGCAAGGAAGAATATTTGCCCAAACAAACACTTGTTTCCCCCCCCTGCCCCCTTCCTAAGACTCTACCTGTACCTACAAGTGTGACTCAAATTGTACAGTGTTTCAAATTCTCAATGAGAAGTAAAATGCTTGGGTCCTAAGAAGCATAAACGTGGTGGAGACAGAGCAAGGGGCCCTTGAACGTCCTTCCCTGAGAGACCACTATATATGACATGATGCTGAGCTTCAGGATTCGCCAGCAGGGACCTGGCAGGTGCCCAAGCAGGATGACAGTAGCAAACTGGAGAGCTCTGCCCACTAAAAAGAGCAGCTGCTATTCAGCTTCAGTCAGTTGCTGCATGCTGGAGTGTGGGTCCAATCAAAGTTTCTGATTTTTCAAGGGAAGCTGGAAATCTGATTTTAACATAAAATCTTCTAATTTTCAAATGTTGGCAATAAATTCATATCTTTTTACAAATCCTGTGAGCTTGATAAAACATATCTGTAAATGAGATGAAGCCTTCCATAGAGCCCTCAGTTGATGTTTTTGCTCTGTTTGGGTTCACTTTGCTAGAGATTTGCTGATGAGAAATCACACTTGGACAAACATAAGGTGGCTATGTGAAAATGACACAAGAAGCACCCTTAATGTAATATTGTAAGCACGTGACATTTTATTTCCAAACATGTTTAGGCTGAAACATTCCCGTTGGCTCCTGAGAATATATAATATTATATTGTATTCCCTTTCTGCATGCTGCCTGAGCCAACCCACACGGAGAGATACATCCTTGAAGGTGTTGCTATTTGTACTTGGGTAAGGATTTATAAAATCAGCCTTCCTCTCGTGGAGCAGCAGATCTCAGGTACTATGAGGAAGCACACAGAGATGGAAAGAGAATGCATATAAAGAGATCAGAATGGAAGAGGAACTCAGAGCAGAAATCCCAGGGAGTAGACGTTGCTAGATTACGAGACCCAAACGGTCACCAGTCATCAAATGATGCTTCAGATATCTGAAGATCTGTGGAAGATTGGTGTGGCCACCTAAGACACACAGTTGTGAGCAGAGAAGTCTGGTGCCTGAGCTGATGCATATTTCACTTACTGCTTTACATATGAATAGCTGTGGGAGGGAGTATAGATGCCTAAGGAGTAGGGCATGTGGCTAGGAGTTGATTTGTGTTCACCTACCCCTGGGCTTATTACTGCTTCAGTGGACCCAGGTTACAGAACTCAGTCATGGAACATACTGCGTTGTCTCCCCCAAACACCTCAGTTTCATGCAAAACTTCTTGTTAAAAAAATCCATTTTTTTCCTAATAACTGACTTGGCATACTAAAAGTGATCATGTGAGAATTGTGACAATAGCCAAGTGAATAATGCATGCTCTCTCAAAAAGATAGAGGGGAGAAGGATTTGTAAATGACATACTCTTTAGAAAAAAACAAAGCAAAACAAAACAAAACAAAAACCCAGAAGCTCATAATACCTCATCCTGATTTCCCCCAGCTACTTATTAAATGCCAACCATATGCTGATGTTTTGTGTTCTGTTTAACAAACCCTATCTCATATTTTTATTTTAACTTTGATTATTCCCATTTTATTGATGAGGCCAAGCGTCAATGAGCATGTCACTTGTACAAGTTCACAAAGCAAATAAGTGGCCAAGCTATAAATCTCGAAAGGCCACATGGCCCCCTGGCCTCACCAATGGCACATTAACCTTTTAATGTCCCTTAGAGGCACAATTTTTTTTCTATTAGGAGTTTAATTAGACTACTTGTTTAATAACTAGGAGGGCTTTCCTTTCTATAGCATAGTCAATTCAACTGAAGACAGTCATTGCATCTTTTTTGCAACAATAGAACTGTGGTTGTGATACATGTGGGTAACTGAGTTTCACCAGTTCCATAATGTTGGGTTAATGCTAAACCATTCCAACACAACAGCTGGGAAGGAGGAAAAATTAGTTAACCTACTGGTTCTTTGGTCCACATGATACTAAATAAAAGTTTAATATCAAGCAATATTGAATACTTTAAGAGAAACTAACATGTTTAATATGTAATGATGGGTTTGAAATGTTTAGCTGTGGCCCTTACTTGTGAAGAAAGAAAGAAAGAAAGAAAGAAAGAAAGAAAGAAAGAAAGAAAGAAAGAAAGAAAGAAAGAAAGAAAGAAAGAAAGAAAGAAAGAAAGTGCTGATTCTTTCTTTTCTTTCCTTTACTTTTATTTCTTTTCTTTTCTTTTCTGTCTCTTCTTTCTTTCTCTCTCTTCTTCCTTCCTTCCTTCCTGCCTTCCTTCCATACTTTCTTGGGTATGAATTAAGCAGTACCATGGTGATAGCTGAGAAAGTTAGCCTGTGGCTGATCACTGTTCTGCCCCAGGGAGAAATAGATGAACTA
This sequence comes from Cheirogaleus major, assembly GCA_963574435.1. Taxonomy (NCBI): domain Eukaryota; kingdom Metazoa; phylum Chordata; class Mammalia; order Primates; family Cheirogaleidae; genus Cheirogaleus; species Cheirogaleus major. The sequence goes on along the minus strand of CAUYPO010094183.1, from coordinate 7,833 downwards.
TTAAAATTTCCTAGACTAACTAGATAATGCAGTTTCATTTAAACTTCTGTCCCTCAGAGCAGAATCATAGACCTTTTCCCTTCCTATTGGTCAGTGTTTAAAATGGGAAACACCAGAATCCAAACCATTTCCAACAAATCTGTAAGGGGAAAAAGCAGGAATATCTCTGATATAGACTTTGAATAAAAAAGCCCCATTTCACATTCTTTTGAGACATTCCAAGGTAGGCAAAAGTCCAAAATCAGCTCTTACATCTCTTACTCTATTTCTCTAATCACATTGCTTTTCTTCTTTCCTTCTCTCCATTCTCTTGCTTTTTACCTTTTATTAAATATTTGCAGAGGTCATGATATAAAGTACACACTGTCCTATACTCTAGATCAGTGGTTCTCAAAGTGAGCTCCCTGAACCACCAGCACATTGTCATCTGAGAACTTACTGGAAATGCAGATTCTCAGGTCCACTCCAGACTTAATGAATCAGAAACTCAGGGATAGGCTCCAGGAATCTGTGTCATAACAAGCCCTCCAGGTTATCCTGCTACATGGTCAAGTTTGAGAACGGCTACTGTCTATACTATAAAGTTGAATGGGACTGGTATCTGCTCTTGGTGGCTTACAATTTGGTAATGGAAACTGCATTAAATTATTGGTTTATGATAAATTATATGATATAGATATGCATAGGTTGTGTGGGAGAACAAAGAAGGGACAATAAAATCAAAATCAGTGTTTCAGAGGAATTTCACTTTCAATTCACTGACTTTTTATATCTAAAGATTGTCATCTATATATTTGCATATTTGCAATAGGTGACCCATCCTAAATTAGCAGACACCCCAGCCATTGGTTATCCAAACCAGGAGGAAATCTAACTCCCTTTTGAAGATTTTTCAATATAGACGGTATGAAACATACCTTTAATATTTTTATCCATTGGGAAGTCATTTAATTTTGGCGGGGGACCTAGAATTTGAACCTAACCCCAAATCAAAAGAAAGACATAGAAGAACACTCACCAACATAGGGAGTGAAGAGTTAATTTCAGATGCTGCAAGATACCAGTACAATTTACAACAGAATGTAGAAATCCTTGCTGATATATTGCAGCCTTTTCTGCCAAGGTGGTTTTATTTTTTTCCCCCCTTGGTAATCTAATCAGAAAGCCAATTTACATTTCTGTGGGATTTTTATTATCATTACATTATTTTTAAAGCATGATATTCAGCAGGCGACAGAGGCCAGAGAAGTGGTTCTTATTAGGAGTACAAGCCCATTTGTAAGAGACCGTGAAAGCAGCAGCTACATGAAAAAGCCTCAGAGGCAGAAGTTTACTGTAAACTCAGGGTGAGTCAACAGAACCTCAAGACTGCCAAGAAAGTTAATTTGATCTTGTGCTGCATTCATAAGTGACTGGTATTTAAAATGAGGGACAGACTGGGAGGGCTCTGCTCAGTAGAGGTCAGAGCACACCTGGAGTATTGCCTTCTGTTTTGAGCCCTGTTCTTTAAAGGAATTTAACAAATAAACTCCACATTTTCAACCCAAATTAGACTTGTACCTGCTCTGCCTACTATGTGTGAGGGAAAGACAGAAACATCACCATGGACTGGGGATAAAATCTGTACAATGTTCTTTCCCTCTTGGAAAGTTTTGTTGGAGGGAGAGAAAATGAGAGAGAACTCATCTGCATGAATCTTTAAATATGCAAATAGAAGCCCCTGAAGGGAGGCATAAGGATTATTTTGAGCTAAAGACACTTAAAAAATAAACAAAACAGCAGGTGCAAGAAGAGCACTCTGACCCTCTCCTTCTTCCTAAAGGCGGCAAGTAACACTCTCATGTGGAAGATGTCCTCCCTGTGCCAGAAGGAAAGTAACATTCTTATCATCAAGGACAGGAAGTTGAGACTGAGAGAATCCTGTACAGACCTTGTTAAAATAATTCTTATATTCCCTTAGACTTCCCTCATAGTTTAGCTACTTTTCCACAATTGCTTCTCTATGTTCGACCTTAACATAAAAGCAGCTAGGTTCTGCCACTTCTTTGGGTCTTCACTTTCTTATGATGGCTTCTATGTCACATAAAAAATAGATATGTATAGATATGTATGCTTTTCTTTTATTAATCTGTCTTATGGCAGTTTGATTCTCAGGCCCAGCCAAAAACTCTAAGAGGGCAGAGGTAAAATTTTGCCTACCTATGTCCCTCCTCTAAAACTGAGTCTATGAGGAGTTGAGATATTTTTTGCTCAAGTCCTTGCCCAAGCATCCTCCCCAGGAGGGCTTCCCTGATCTTCTGACTTTTGGGAGCAGCCCCCATCCCCTTCATGACACCCCTTTACTAGGATTTATATTTCTTCCTAACACTCTGTAGTACCTAACATGTTGTATATCTCGTTCCTGTTTGTCACCTCACTGGGCAGGGACTTGCCTGCTGCCTTCATTGCTGTATTTCCTCCTAGAGTGGTGTTTAATGCATAGTAAGTTCTCAGTATTTATTTTTCAAAAAATAATGAAAAAAAACATGGGAAGGATGTTTTATTCTCTTCTTGAAACAGGAGGTGAGAAGAGAAAGAGAATGGCTGGCGATGAAGTAAAGAGCACAGTAAACTTTTCGTGTGAGTCTCTCTCTGTCTCTGTAAATCAGGGAAGGATGATGTGTACCATGCTTAGGCTCTTGTTAGGATGAAAATCAGGAAACAATCTCAAAATGAACAGTCAAATTAAAGACTAAGTAAAAGCAGGAATCAGAATGAGAAGGGACGGTGGGATTAGAAAGCATCCCAGAACTGCAGCATGCTGAAGGTAGTCAAGGTTCCATGAACTTAGAGGTGATCATAGCTGGATCTAACAGGTAATGGGACACTGGTTGATGTCTGGACAGCTAGTGGGTGAGTAGACAATGACTGACATGTTCTGAAGACTCAAAGCTGCTTAGTTAGATGAGCAGCAGCAAAAGCCAGGGATATTTAAGCCAGACAGATAGGACTTGTTGTTAAGTACTTAAGGCTGTCACATTTAAGAAAGATTAGAATTGCTCTGTGTGTTTACCAGGGCTGGAACTAAGAATAATAGAGCAGAAAGTTACCAGAGCCAGACTTCAGAGCACAGAAACTTAAGTCTCAAGTATTTCACAGCTACCTAAAGGCATGACATTTCCCAGAAGGAATGAGTTTCCTACTGAGGGATATGAACCAATGGTGGCTACAGCCCTACTACCCAAAGTAGGGTCCTCAGACAAGCAGCATCTCCATCACTTGGGAGCTTGTTAGAAATGCAGAATCTCAGACCCCATCCTAGAACTACTGAATTAGAATATGTAGCATAATAAGATTCTCAGGTAATTCACATTCATATTAATTTTTGAGAAGCTCTGAGTGAAATGACCAAACTCTGGGGATGTTATTAATGGTAATTCAAATAGTTAGTGGGTAGGTGAATTCCTTCCCATCTTCTAAGGGGAGTAGGGTAATATGCTGCTGTAAGTTCTGTATGGTAATGGAAGGAGCTGATCTCTCTGAATCATTGATTTTAATCAACATAAAGCTTAAGGATAGAAGAATGTGTATCCCAGAACTGATTACTTGGCTCCAAATTGAAGATTCTACCTGTTTTATCTTAATTAAGCATCTTTCATGATCTGCCAGGCACTAGGCATTGGGCCCCATGTAGTAGAGTATGTTACACTCTACCCCTAAAGGTTGAAATCATCTACTGACCATGGGGCTGTCCACTTTATTTCTGGATGAATTTAGCTTCTCTTCATTGTCTCTTTCTCCCAGGCCTGCTCCTTTCTTGATTCTTGGTAATATTGCTGTACATGTAATACCTTCAATATCTTGAATTACTCTACCTTGTCCCCCTTTTATCCCATATTTAGCACTTTTGAACACTTATTTAGCATGTGTATGGCCTGTCTTTCTTTCACTAGAATATGTGTTTCATTAGCACAAATATTTTTGTCTGTGTTTACCCTGATGGAGTGCTGATAAGACAGTTTTAAAGTGAGCCTTGATGTGTAAGGTTTGCCAAGTTCTGTGGTGTAAATATTCCTATCACGGCCAGTTTCAAGCTGCCATTGTGACACCACTGTGGCATTGGGACAAGATGTGCACAATTGACTCTTGTGAGCAGACTCCATCACATACTTGTCCCCTAGCACTTAGAACAGGGCCAACTCTGAGGAGGTGTTCAGTAATTATTTTTTTTAATTTACTTAATGAAGTGATATAGTGGAGACATTGATGCCATGTCTTTACTAAGAGTAAGAAGAAAGTGCTTTGTGGACAAAGAGGAGAGATAATAATATCTTCAAAGGCCTATTGAGAGTTTCTTTCTGGAGGTGACAGCCTAGTTAGGTGTGGAGTTGACCAGGCAGTGAAAGTAGTTTATAGGGAATGAGTGAAGTTACTCTAAATGAGCAAAGAAAACCTTATCAGTGAAAGTTCGTGGCATGGCAATTTAAATAAAATAATTAGGATACAAAGAGTAGGGGTTTTAGGAGAACTTAGGACTAGAATGTCAAATGTCTTGAATAATATATTAAGCTGCATGCTGAGGGCAATGGGGAGCTGCTGAAGAAATTCACACATGAGAATAATATTAGCAGATCTGCCTTCCAGAATCATCCCTCTGCCAGGAATGCAGAAGATTAATTCTAGTGTTGGAAGTAGAGTTGGAGTAGAGGAGCAGGGAGACTAAAAACAAGGCTATTGACTAAAAGCCAGTATGGAAAAGGATATGATGAGTGTGGTGAGACCAAAGCAGGGGGATTGAGATGTGGAAGCACAATTGAGAGCTATTTAGGGGTAGATTTGACACAGGTGGTGTCCAGTGGGATACGGGGTATGAAGGAAGAAGGTAAAATGATTATGAATTTCTTAGATTGGGAGGATTTGATGGTTACTGTGGCTTTGGCTTTTGCTAAAATAGGCAACACAAATTGCAGGAACAGATATAGAGGAAATGAAAAGTCCTGCTTGTGATATGCTGAACCTGAGAAGGCCCCACGCCATCCAGGAAGGGATGGACTGATGGTGAAGGCAGTAAACGCTTTGTGGACTGCTGGGTAATCCTATCTGGATATAACAGGGTAAAGGGACAATGGTGACCTCTGGGCAGCTGGAGCTGGTGCAGGGACATTGGCTGGCATGTTAAGAAGACTCAAAACCACTCTAAGTTACAGAACTGTTACAGACAGGGAGGTCAAAAAATAGGTTTAAATATTAACAGCACACGTAGAAGTCTGGGAAGCAGATAGAACTTCAAGAAGAGACATTTGCAAAATGAAAGGTTAATGAATAATAACGACAATTTGGGAGATACACATACATTGAAGGGGGCATCAATAAAGGAAAAGGTATCCTTAGAAAAGAAACAAATACTCTCAGAAAAATGGAAAGTAAGGCAAAGAAGAAAAGAGTTTCAGAAGATGGGAGCAGGGCAATTAGCTGATTACAATATCAGTTGCTACAATATATAAAATGAAAATAGAAAACTGTTCATTGTATTAGATTGGTGGTCATCATGCAATAAGTTTCTATAGAGATGGGGACTCACACATTGCTGAGGGTAGAATAATACATGGGAAATGAGAAAGGAATGAGTAAGTAGAGGACGTTGTCTCCAAAATGCTTGACCAATGGGTAAATACAGACCTCAGTACCTTTTGTCTGATTTTGTTATTTATTGATTTGACTTGCTGTTGACCCTGGCAAAGCTTGTCTACATAATGTCAAATCATTTAATATTTCTCCAAAGTCATATATTTGGACATATTGTCATGCTTAGCTTCATCTAGACAAAGTATCCAGTTGAATGAATTCTTACCACTCACTTGTAAATTTGTCGCATTTTGAACATTTGCGTTGTCTGTTCATCTCTACCCCTCAATTTCCCCATCCTATTGTAAATTATACTTCAAAAGAGCTAATTTAAAAAGAAGAAAGAGAAAGAAAGAAAACCTAAAGGGCCAGTAGTGTATCTTTACTTCACAGTAAGTATTGTGAAAAAGGACCTTTACCACTTGGGTCTGTCCCTCCTGCCTCTTCTATCACCAGGAACAATTGCTCGCTGGTAGGACAGAATTTGTGTTGTAATACTTAACTTTAATAAACATTATAATCACCTTTCCAATTTAAACGTTCCCTTGCCTCCTTTAATCTTAACTCTCTGCTCAAATGTGAGAATCTATTCTTCAGTCTTTTCTTAGCCTTAGCAAGTTACCTTTGGCCTGATCTGACCTTTGATCTGTGGTTTCTAATTGTATTCAACAGGGGCCCCATTTTACAATTTATTGACCCTTCAATGGGAATTTGGACTAGTGTCATTTGACAGAATTGATGTGCCCTGACATCTGACAGCTATTTGGATTTCAAAGTCAATAGCTGACAGTAATATTCCTGTGACTTTTCAGAGTCACTGTTTTCTTTTGCTTTAAGGACTAGACATAGGAGATTTGAAAGAACTGCTCAAACTGGCTTTATCCCATTCAGTGGGAAAAATGATGCCTCTGACTAAGTCAGAGGTATTTACATTAAAACTATAAAACTAAAGAAAATAAATAAAACTCTATAGTAGAGAGTTGACCATGGAATTCTCCCCAAATACTAATTAATTGCATATATATGGATATCCTGTAATTTATGATAACCTCTGATGACTGGAGCTACAAGTAGTGTTAAATTTATTGTAGTTCGGTTGATGAGAATATGGTATTATCAAAATCATGATCATAGGTTTATTTTACATATTAAGTAGAACAGAATGAGATTGCTGTTTTATAGGTCAAAAATGGATCAAAAAATGATCATTAATGTCAATTTTATATGGTTCAACTTTATATGCAGAGAGAGAGAAAGAGAGAAACAGAGAGAGACAGTACCTCAAAATGCAAGTATTTGGCAATAGAATTTTGATAGGAAAGTGTTGATCTGCAATTTAAAAAAAAACAAAATATGGTATTGCTATTGGATTGATGATTATACAATATTAGTGGAACTAATATTTATTGAGAACTTCCTATGGGTCAAATATTTTATTTAATCATACTATTTCCGTGAGGTAGAAATGGATTGAGCAGAGCTTCCCACGATATTATGTTTCCTACTAAAATTTACCATCTCTAATGCATATGTTGGAAACTGGAGTCTTGATGGAATAGTCAATAGATGGACAAATTATGAACAACAAACAGAATTATTCTTTAATTCCAAACTGTGCAGGATGCTATTAAGTTTGATGTCAGAGAAGAGAATTTAAATAAAGAAACAAGAGGCAAAAACCATGTGCCTTTAACTAACTGCACATTTGGTTGAGAGTTGCTATCTTCCTGGTGCCACAGCTTTCACATTTGCAAGCCATAGCTAAGATGATTTAAAGACCCCTCCCTACTTGATTTATTTTTTTTATTTCAGCATATTATGGGGGTACAAATATTACGGTTACATATATTGCCCATGCCCCCCTCACTCCTCGAGACAGAGCCTCAGGCATGACCATCCCCCAAACGCTGCACATCACACTCATTATGTTTGTATATACCCATCCCCTATTCCCCCCTCCCACCCACCCAACACCCGACAAATGTTATTCCTATATGTCCACTTAGGTGTTGATCCATTAATACCAATTTGCTGGTGAGTACATGTGGTGCTTGTTTTCCATTCTTGAGATACTTCACTTAGTAGAATGGGTTCCAGCTCTATCCAGAAATATACCAGAGGTGCTATATCACCATTGTTTCTTAAAGCTGAATAGTACTCCATGGTATACATATACCACATTTTGTTAATCCACTCATGTATTGATGGGCACCTGGGTTGTTTCCACAA